>JAVJIF010016547.1:0-16792 GCA_038442645.1 Agave tequilana
AGTTATGTGGTCCTCGATATTCATGAGTATCATGTTGTATCATACAAATATGTAGATAATGATTAGAGTGTTGCTGCTTTTGTACACTGATTAACTGAAGCAGGTTGTTATGGTAAGTCATGAAGTTATTGTTTTGACTTTTACGTTGTATTGAATACATTAGTTGTGTTCGTCTGTCATTTCTATTCTCAGTTCGATTCACATAATTTGATTCGTCACCAATATAATAATTTTTTGATTTGTTTTTATTTGGGAGTTGACTGACTTTGAACTCTTGCTTTTCATTTTGTATGATATATGACAACTAGGAAACATTTTACATACTCGAGTTTCAAGTCGGCATAAAATGCTTTATGAAGAAAAAAAAAAAGTGGTGTAGATTTGCACTTACGCAACACGAGGATTTCCTTCCAATAATGGAACCATTAGTTTTTTCTTTTTCTTCCACGTGTCATGTTTGATCACCTGGTGCATGGTATAGTTCTTTGAAGCTGTTATTTTCTATCCCCGTTTATTTGATTAAATAAATAAATAATTCTTTCTGCTATAGGAGCGAAGCGCCTTGTCCAAGTGGGTCTTGGTGATGATGATCAGTGTATTGAGGATGACTTCACTGCATGGTAACTAGATATTCATGCTGCTGCTAGATTATAAATGAAATAACCTTAGAGAGACTTGTGAAGCTTTCTGATTTCCGTAGACATTGTGGATAAACTTTCTCATATTTAAATGCCCCAAATGCTGGATGTTCTTGCAAATTATAAGAGTATAATTGCTTTACAGGAGGGAGCAATTATGGCCAGAATTGGATCAGTTGCTTCGAGATGAAGATGATGCATCAGGTGCATCTACCCTACTTACATAGCTGCTGTCCTGAATACCGAGTTGTGTTGATTGATCTCCAGGCGCGTCTCATTTTGAGAGAAACTGGAGTCTTGCAAATGGTCATGCTGTTTATGATATTCAGCATCCATGCAGGTAGAAATTGAGTTATTTTTGGAACAATGACTAGCACATTTAATAATGAAATAACAGACATTTTGATCTTCAGAGCTAATGTGGTGTGCGGCGAGAACTTCACACTCCAGCTTCTGATCGTTCCTGCATTCATCTGGAGTTTGACATTGCTGGGACTGGTGTTGTGTAAGTACTTTCTACTCCTTTATTCTGCGCAGCATATTATTCATTTTCTGCACTTTTTTTCCCTTGCAAATTGTTTGTTCTATTGCAGAGACGTTCAAATATTCATCCCTTGTTTGTTTTCGTGACCAACTTCTGGATTGGATATGCAGAGTTCTGCTACAGTTCCCCATAAACAGCCATTGATTTAATATCTGAATCCTCCATAGCCATCTGATTTTGCACCTCGTGTGTGTGTATGGGTGCTCAATCTTTTCATATATGTAATAACAATGACTCTCTCTCTCTCTCTCCTCTCCTCTCTCTCTCTCTCTCTGTGCTGTGTGTGCGTGTGTGTGTCCCTCCCTTGTTTCTATCTTTCGTCCTTCTACCTTCCTTCGATTTTAACTAGCACCAAATTCAATTTTTCTGAAGATGAAGCATTTAGTTCAATAATCTTTTCTTAAATCCATCAACTTTTTTGGTATCTTGAGAACTATTATAGCTGAAATCCTTTTGGTGGTATGGATTGATGGACCACATACACCGATTCATGTCAAATCTCATATTTTATGCAGCAATATGGCTTTTAGTTAGTTTCATTGTTAAAATAACAACCTACCTTTTATCAGTATTTATATACTAATGAAAAACACTTGCACATGTATCCTTATCATTTGCACATCTCGTATCTTAAAAAAAAGCAGTAAGCAGTCAAGTTGATGCTGTTTAAAAATAATAGCATTACCTGGTAGAGCTGCTTTCAACTGCATCATATTTAATTGTTTATTTGTAAGTGACCTACAAAACAAAATTCTAGCATGGTGAATTTCCTAATAATTCATGTCATAACTGAGGTGAATGAAATTAATTTATTGTATCCTGACAGGCTAATGATCCATAGGGTGTCATATAGTGTTCTCTGATGGAACATTGCTCAACTATGTACATCATAGTTCTCTTATCTGTAAGATATATTGATCTTTCGACTGTACTGACTATAAAGTTATACCAGGACATGGTTGGGTTACTTTATTGTTTTGTATACTGGTGTCATTCATAATCATGTACTACTTCTTGATGTTATGACAAGGCTGAACTATGATAAAATAATGTTCTTTCAAGCACGCAATTATTTATTATTTTTTTCTGCAAGTACTAAGTGACCTAGCAGCTCAAAGCTTGTTAATGTACGAATTAAAACTGAAATCCTGAGTAGATTGGATTATTCCCAAGGTTGTATACTGATGTCATTCGTTATTATACGCTCCTGCATTATTTAACAAACTTAGCCAGCTAGATGCTGGTTAATTCCCAGTTTGCTCACTGTAAAACATTCTTTTCACAGATATGAAACAGGGACCATGTTGGCATATATTCAGAGAATTGTGTTGAGACTGTAGAGGAGGCAGAAAAACTATTAGGTCTTTCTTCAGATACATTTTTCTCCATTCATGCTGACAATGAAGATGGATCACCACGCAGTGCCAGCTCTCTACCACCTCCATTCCCATCTCCATGTACTTTAAGAACAGCACTTACGCGTATATGCTGATCTCCTGAATTCTCCTAAAAAGGCAAGGCTAGTTTGCTTCAAACTCGCACTTTGACAATTGTTTTTTAATGAAAATTATGTCTTAAAATATCATATTATCATCTTTCAGGCTGCTTTAGTTGCTTTAGCTGCCCATGCTTCTGATCCCATGAAGCAGAGAGATTGAGATTTTTGGCTTCTCCTGCTGGAAAGGTTGGTCAAGTTTTCATGGGACTCTAATGTCTATGTATAATTTGGAATGGCCTACTTTTCAATATTTTTGTAGTTTAATCTCTTGATTTTTATTTGTTTCCTTTTCTGTAGGATGAATACTCTCAATGGATAGTTGCAAGTCAGAGGAGCCTCCTGGAGGTTATGGCTGAGTTTCCTTCTGCCAAGCCTCCACTGGGAGTTTTTCTTTTGCAGCAATAGCGCCCCGCTTGCAGCCTAGATATTATTCATATCATCTTCACCAAAGTGAGCAAGTGCCTGATTTTTTTCTTATTATGACTTTGTCACATCTGCATGAACGTATTCATTTTAGCATCAAAGTAATGTATTTTTTTCTCTTTTTCTTTCCAGGATGGCACCAACTAGAATCATGTTACATGTGCTCTAGTTTATGGACCAACACCTACAGGAAGGATTCACAAAGGAGTCTGCTCAACGTGGATGAAGGTTTGTCGTGTTCCTTATCTGTTAAAATTGCTCATTCCTCTACTTCCTATTTAATCAGATGTGCATGCATGGGTGTTTTTTCCCCCTGTCGTGTTTCATTTTCTGTACGGTTCTTTACACAAGTCATTGGCTAAGAATCACAAAAACAGAATTTGCATGTTTTTGTGTTAAATCTTGGATTAGGCCTTTGTTCCTTTGATACTTTCTATTGACCGAAGATGGTACTCTATCAGCAGTTTTTTTCCAGTGCATGGACAGTTTAAATCTAATTTCTCTATCTTAGACAGTTTAACTCTCTCTCTCTCTCTCTCTCTCTCTCTCTCTCTCTCTCGCTTGCCCACCTTCCCAGAAAATCTGGTCTAAGACAATTTTTATGTAGGTTTGTTTAGTACTTGCAGTACCTGCTAAAAGTTTGTATATTTATCAGGTTCTTTGTTAGACATGTATCACAGCTTGTTCTACACCACATATATTTGCTTCCAAGTGAACAACCACGATGATGCAAAGAGTATTCAGATTGATTCATGTGATGATTTACTAGGATTGAGCATTTCAGTTGACTTTTTTAGTATTGCTAAAGCTAAACTATGCTACATAATTTTTTTGATGAAGGATTAGCAGAATAGTTGGACAAATTGCAACAGTTAGGATAAAATAGAACTAGATGTGAGGGGATTTGGATATTCTTGTTAATTAGTATTTTTTTTTTCCTAGTGTTATCTGTGAATTCTTTCCTCGCTGTTGTCTTCATCTCTTGGTATTAAGTAAAAACTTCTATTACACGTGTTATGATAATTATCATCAACTATTTCATTTATGAACCTACATTCATCGGAGTTGCACTTTATTTGACGCTATTCGTCAACATCCTTCTCACAGCATGCAGTTCCTTCCGAGGAAAGCGAAGAATGCAGCTGGGCTCCCATATTTGTGAGACAGTCAAACTTCAAACTATACTTCAGATCCCTCCACGCCAATTATTATGATTGGCCCAGGCACAGGGTTGGCACCTTTCAGGGCTTCCTGCAGGTTCGTTGCATATATTGACACTAATTTTCTTATTTAATGACCATAGATTAAGTAATTTGACAAAATTATTTCATTCATGGCATTTCTCAGGAAGGTTGGCACTAAAGCAAGCTGGAAGAGAACTTGGCCCTGCCATTCTCTTCTTTGGTTGCAGGAACCGAAAAATGGTAAAATACCTGCTATTATTTTGTACATTAAATTTTAACAGACATAGTTGAGACTACTTGTTAATTATTTTGTACATTAAATTTAACAAACATAGTTGATATTACTTGTTAATTTCCAAACCGCCCATGATTTTGAGAATTAATTCTAATATGGTCGTATACTTTGCAGGATTTCATCTATGAGGATGAGCTGAACAATTTTGTTGAGGCTGGGGCAATTTCTGAGCTGATTGTGGCCTTTTCTCGTGAGGGTCAGACCAAGGAATATGTGCAACATAAGATGGCTGAGAAGGTTGTGATCCTTTTGAATCAATGTTTGATAAAGTTAACCTTTATTACTAGTACTAGTACTTGCACGTATTACTGTCACTCTTTTACTACTGTCACCATCAGGGGCACGACTATTATTATTACTATTATTATTATTATTATTATAATAATATTTGATTGTTTGCAGGCCTCTGAGCTCTGGAATATCATCTCTAATGGTGGATATCTTTATGTATGTGGTGATGCTAAAGGCATGGCCAGAGATGTCCATAGAGTTCTTCATACGATAGCTCAAGAGCAGTATTTAGTAGTACCTCAGATACTGGTATTAATAATCTTTAGTATTCAATAGCTTCTGCCACATAACCTATTCTGAGAATGCTTCTTTGGTGCATTTTTAAGCATAATCTTCTGGAAAACTGGAAAACTTTACATCTGTCTCTACACTACAAATGGATTTGGTAATCCATCATTATGGACCATGGTTCTATTGGATGAATTCAAAGTCACAACCCCCCCCCCCCCCCCCCCCCCCCGGGGGGGGGGGGCATTGTTATCATAGGCATCTGTTACTTTTAAGGTTCTAATTGGTGAATTGTGATATAGATTTTGCAGCGAGCACTCGATTTTCACCCCTAGTCAACAAGCACTCGATTTAGGTTTCTTCCGTCTATTATGTTTTGCCTTGTGAATAGAAGATTTACTTCTTGAATGTGATGCAGAAAAGCTGTTAATGTAGCCATCTGTTTTCACTTTTTTAGATGCAAAGCTTGATTGCTTGCTTGTTATTAGTTTACTTTTTGGGCACAAATTCTCCATACAGAATCATATAGATCATAATATCAAGAAAGCTAATAACTTTTCAAGCGCCACCTGTGAATCCATTATAAATCTAGAGGATTCGCCTGCTGATTTTATCTAATGACAGTGCTGGGGGCCCATGTCCTGGAGTCTGCAGACCTGAGTCTGATGAGTATTACTTAATTTGTTTCAGTTGGTAGTCTGATGAGTATTACTTAATTTGTTTCAGTGGTGACACAATAAGCAATTACATGGTGTCAGATTACAAATCTGAGTACTCAAATTCTTCAATTTCGTATTGCAGGGATCGTTGGATAGCTCAAAGGCTGAGAGCATGGTGAAGAGTCTACAGATGGAAGGAAGATACTTGCGAGATGTGTGGTAGAGTTTCGTCTTTCTGAGCCGTGAAAACCCCAGTTTCAGGTGGTTATAATAGGAATCATCAGAGCAACAACCCCCAACACCCGCGACAACAAAAAAAAAAAAAGAGAAAAAAAAAAAATCAAGAAAGGAAACTATTATAATGTGGGGGGAATGAATATATACCAGAACATCTAGTTAGGTTTCGGTGGAATGATTGCTCTCAATGGGCTGCTCTACCCCCCAAGTCGTTCACAATATGTTATTATTGCCAATTATTACTATCATTATGTAATGATTCTTTTTCGACATTCTAACAAACGATTTTTGTTTGTGTAATAATATAGACTGAAGAATTTATATATTTTATCATTATTAGGGGGACTCAGTGGGGAATAATAAGTGAAATATCTCAAAGGAACCTGCTGTGATTGGGATTCAGATTTCAATATGTATTTGGAAAGTCTCGGTGGATTCACTTTCTCCTCTGTATGACACTGGAAATTGAATCCCTTGTTAGTTGTGTGGTTTGTTACAGGCTTCATCATGGGAGAGGTGGTTACATAATGCCACTGCGTAGAGGTCTGGCTGAGCCATTTCTGCTTGCGTGAAATTTGTAAAAAATAATATATGCGGAGGGGTGGTGCTTGCTTTAACCATTCATGGGCGATTATTACTTCATTTATAAAGCAAACCAGGTTAGGATTGTAGCTATAGCAGCTGAGTGTTTTGAAGACATCTCTTAGCTTCACAAAGATCTGGACAAGACAGAAATGAAAGCGACTCAAACAATAGCCAAGCCAACTTCTCGTGGAGACGAGATATTTGAATGTGTTACGATCGTGTGCCACAAAATTGGTTTCTCCAGGATGCAAATGCAAAATAAGACGTTTATAATAAGGCCCTAGAACACACACATGCAGCCGGTTAAAATCTTCTCTCATCCATTAAGAGGAGAGACGATATTTATCACAAATTAAGACAATATATAACTCCCAACCAATGAATACAGAGAAGACGCAGACCAATTCCATGCTACGAGATTGAATCGGTAAAAACATGTTATGCACAACAGACACAGGAACAGGCAAAGAAGTTCTGATTTCAGCCTAAACGGAAATCAGCATTTAATTTCTTTCTTGGTCATATAGGTCCTTTTCTTCTCACAGCACAAGTGTGGTCCAATGAAATCACCAAAACAAAACCGTCTAGGATACAGTCCCTACTTCTGAAAATCATAATAATATCAGAATACATTTAATACTTAATAGAATACAGCACAGAAGCATTCACAATTTTAATGGTCCCAGGGACCAACTACAAGTAGAGAGGCTTCCGAACAAAGAACTTGGCAGAGAACATGGATGGTCTCAATCAGCATCCTCAATTTCTTCATCCTCTGGTACTCCTCGGAGGTACAAAACATTGTTGCATCTGTCAACAAGTTTTTTTTGGGTGGGGGGCAATAAAATGTTAGAAACTCAAAATGAAACAAGTTGAGCTTATGCCTGCGTTATTTTTTTCATCTCTGTTGAGCTTTCTTGTGGATTCATTAGCATGTCTCTTTGTTTTAGGCAAAAAATTGAGAAATATTTAATGCAGGTTTTGGAATTAAAATAGTTTAGACAAATGACAATTATTTGAAACACAATGGAGAGAGAACTGAATTAGAACCTACAAATTCTTCTGTGATTTAACAATAGGAGAACTTTTAGTTTTCATTCGGAGGTTATTATACAAAATAACACCTAGGCGGCTAAACTAGGATGATCAACTTGAACAGGGTTCTTCTCGTAGTATTAATGTGGGGTTGTGACAGAATATTCATGAAATTAAAAGAAAAAAGTTTATATGAATGCTACACAACCCACATGCTTATGTGTCAAAATGTTAGGTAATCAAGAAACAAGGTTCTAAAAATCGAATAGCAAGTTCATATCAATTGAGGCTTTTTCACATCGGATAGCGGATATCAGGAGATATATCAGAGATAAGAGATCACATCGAATGTCCATATTTGACATTCTATATATACAAGTATTGATAACTTAGGGATAATTGTAAAGTTTTATGTGTCATCAATTGAATAAATACGTGATGACATGCATGCAAGCATTCAAGTATAAACAATATATGCACAATACAATAAAATAAAATTAAAAATGTACAAAACCAATTCTAAGTATAATTTCAAACTCAAACAACTCATAATTATAATTTTATATAGCATGAATCATAAAAAAGCTTACTTGCTACTTACCTGAAATGATGAAATAAAGAATAAAAAGATGAAATCTTTACTCTTTAAATTCAAGCTTTTGAGTAAAAACTTATTGCAAAAAGCAAAATATATGCATAAGATTTAAAAACACATATAACTCGATTTATAAACAAAACAAAATATAAAAAACATTACCCGTTCTAATCCTCAACCGACCCTAAATTGCATAAAAAAAGTGATAAACAACATACATAAATAATAAATTAAAAAATCATAAATTATAAATATATAATAAATATTCTCAAGTCTCAAGTTTCTAATAAAAGTATAATATAGCTCAAAAGTTAGGTCCAAATGCGGTTTGTTAAGAAAGAAAAAAAAAAATAAAAGTGCAATATCGACTTATATCGGGCTAATACATATTGGGCTAATATATCAGCCAATATTATCTCAAATCGATATGGCCGATTTTTTTTCATCGAATCGTATTAGTATAGGGTCCAAAACCGATATATCGATCATATCGGCCAATATTTAGAACCACGTCAAGAAACGTGCCAAAAAACATGTAGCTAAAATGAAATCATTAAGAGATGAGTGATAATATGCTAAACAATAGAACATGTGAGTGTATCCACAAGTTAGCGGTAATTTCAAATGAGGATAAAATGTGGTAGAACTAAATAAGATATTTGGGCAATGTACAACAGAGACCAAAAGTGTGCTAGTTAGGCAGAGAAGGGTCATATAAATGGAGCAACAATGACTAGAGATAGAGCTAAAGGGCCACGGAATAAGGCAAAAGAAACGATAGTTGTCAGTTAAACAAGATAAGATCCGTAACAAAGCTGAATGGAGAAAAGATTCATGTAGTTGACCCAAGGTTTGTTCATTTCCGCTAACTGTTATTGGTTGGTTGGCTTCTGAATTCTACAAACTGTTGTTAGATATTTTATCACTTGAATAGAATACAGCCTTTGAACTGCTGCTCTCTCATGATATCTGGTATGCTTGTGAGCATAAATGCAAAAGTAAAATAGGTGAATCAGTGGTAGGTGTATCAAAATGATGATCTGGGCCATTTTTGAGTTGGAAGTTTGCCCCTGTACGTTGTATATGTTTCTTATCAAGAGGATCTGGATGTTGGTGTATATTTCAATTGTAGTTAGTTATGTTCCAAAGGATATGTTATATATCTTCCTCTGAACTGTATTAATCATCAAAAGTCCTTTTCACTTTTCATGAAGTGAAGAGCTTTGGATGTTTTCTGCCTTTAAAAACAACTAGAATTCAGCAAGCATTGAGGTAACAGTTAGTCACCTTATCAGAATCTCCCCAAGGTTTCCTGTGAACTGCCCATCGATGTATTCCTCAGTGTTGGCAAGCTGCAAAAATAGATCTCATATTAAGTGAATGAACCTAATGAAAAACTCTATTTTATGCATATGATAAGATAGCATAATGTAATTACTTAAATAGTTCAATGAAGTTTGAAGTGTGCCTGTAAATTCATATAGGAATCCACTGAGACAAGATAACCTGAGGAACGAAAGTTAAGAATTGACATTTAAGTAATAAAATATGCCAACATCTACGTTGGAACTGGAAACAATAAAGGTACTCAACAGTGATAGTATTCATTCAATATAAATGATATTCAAAGCACACCTTTGTATTCCATTCCCCACTTGAGCTTCACGATCACAGGCTTCCCAGTCAAGTTATTCAGGAAGGGTTTTGGTTAACAGGTATAGCCTGCAAATTTATAGTAAGAAACGAAACTATGACAATCCAAGAAGCATCTCAAATTTTTTTAAAAAAGGAATACAATACTTAACAAAAAATAAGGCATGTGATAATGAAATTTATGCTTCCAATACAAACAAACACAAGTAAATTGGAGAAAGAAAGGGAATAGTACAATTGTAAAGCAATAGCACGGTCTCTGGGGGTTAAGAATAAAAGGTGTACTTAAAGGTGTTTGGATTTGTCAAGTACATTGCATAAAGGAGCAGTTTCTATCGTTGAGGTGAGATAAAGACTGTTCCAGTTACAGTGAGACTACATCTACCATCAACATCAACTCTAAGAACTTTATGTGCCTTGCCGTTTATGAACTTATTATTCGCATTCCAAAGGGAATTAACATGGCGTGTTGTCCGAATAAAATATAATTCTAAGGCAATAATACATGATTGATCTAGAAATCAGAAACAAGAGAAGAAATTTCTCATTAAAGGTATGCAATGAATTATTAATTGAATGTCTGAAAATGTGCATCATATAAAAGGGTAAAAGAAATAAAATCTTTATCAAACTGCTAACTTAACAGAATCTCATTCAAAAAGGATTAGCAGGTGGTAGAAATAGGTACGCTGCAATTTAAGCAAAGTGGATGATGCGGAGAGGTAATTTGAAGCCGCGCGTGATGTAATATGAGATAGGATCGCAACCACTTTCAAACTAAAAACTGAAAACTAGGATTTTGAGTGGAAGAACTAGAAAAGAGGGGTTGGGGTTTAGAAAAGAATGGGATAGATTTGAGCTTTGCATCCCTTACGCGGGTTTCACACCCTTGCACCACGGGCATCCAAAACTCAAGAGCACCCTCATGAGAATTTAACTGAAAAAAAATTTAATTATTCAGTTTGAGTTGAGCCTCTTTATATAGGCTCTTACAGTGTGAACTTCCTCATCACAATCAATGTGAGACTAAATTTCATAATAAAAGAAAAACATAAACTCAAATAGACTAAAACATAAAAAGATAACTAACACTGTGTGATGTCGCCATCATTTCCCTCGGGGAGGGGGAGAGAGTCGACTCTTTCGAGTGAGGACACCTCTCATGAAGCATCTCAATCGGGTCATAGTAGTGGTGGCTTTGACAACAACACTAATGCATCACATCGAAACCAAAGTGGTAGAGATGGAACTGGCCTCCGTATCAGATCGATAAAAGATAGCAGCTTGATCAAGGCACCATAACAGATTGAGGCACGTCATCTACGATGAAAACTGAGCGGACTGCACCTTGCACCATAAGTGGTCTGATCTCCTGTGAGCCTGGCTCTTATAGACATATCAGTAATAGTTCGTACATATCCGGCGATCTCAAGAAAATGGATACCCTCATAGCTGTCAAAAGTGGTACTAGCTCCAAGGTAGGCTCCGCTAAAAGATCTACAAGGGTCTTCAACTTTCATGGCTGTGAGAAATCTTTTCTTGCTGTGACATCGACTCAGCAATAACTTCTGACCCTAACTTATCATAAAACTTCTGGCTATAATTCTGGATTGCTACATCCTTTACCCTGCTTTCTAGCCTCTTCATCATGCCAACGACTCCTTATATTCAGCGACCAGATCACTGAATTATGGCCACTCAAGGCGTGGAGCATACCGAGTATGAAATTCTTGTAAGATAAGCCAATCTCGACAGTCGATATGTCTATCTTCCCATCACCAATAAACTTCTACAACATCTTCATTTGGGCGTAGTGCACTTCTACGCAGATGTCAAGGAGAAATACCTGAAGAAATCCTCAAGATGATTTTCTCATTTTTCATATCCATCTTAATCATAAAACCCTGAAAATACACATACATGTCTCTTTCAACTTCCTTTTCATCCCCATTAGTATAAACGTATTTGTCACAAAAGTAAAATCCTATGATAAAACTCAATGCATAAAGATCAGAAGTTACCCAAAATTCAATAGCTCGAATTGGACTCAAATTGGGCTTAAGATGTGGCCAGAAACGCTGAACGCTGCTGCTGTTGGGACAGTACTTGTGCCAAATACAGGGTCATGGAGGTCGGATCTACTGCTCAAGTGCTATGAAATCTTTGCAGTGGCTCTAGGGCTCAGTCACGAGCCTAACGCTTCGAACAGAACTCGAAACAGACTTTAAACGGGCGAGAAACAGACTCCTGACTGGTTGGGGTAGGGAAATGAACAATAATCGCGGTGTAATCATGGTGATTACTGTTCACGGTGAACAATAACTTTTTTTGGTTCCTCCCTTTTTTCTGATTTTTTTCTCTTTTCTGATTTTTCTAATTTTTCTATTTTTTTCTTTTTTTTGTTTTTCTCTCTTTTTTGAAATAGATTTAGGGATTTAGATCTAGGGTTTGGAAAAAAGAAGAAAAAATTATTTGAAGGTGATTGAAAACAAGAGCTCTGATACCAAATTGATGTAATAACACGGGATAGGATCATAATCACCTTCGAACTAAAAACTGAAAATTAAAATTTTGAGTTAAAGAACTAGAAAAGAGGGGTTAGGATTTAGAAAAGAACCGCATAGAGATTTGGGCTTCGCACCCCTTACACGGGCTTCACATCCTTTTCACCACGGGCTTTGCGCCCAAAACTTAATAGCACCCTCATGAGAATTTAACTGAAAAATTTTAATTATTCATTATCTACTTATTCATTGAGTTGAACCTCTTTATATATGCTCTTACAAAGTGAATTTCCTCATCACAACCGATGTGTGACTAAGTTTCATAATAAAAGAAAAGGCTAAACTCAAAATAGACTAAGACATAAAAAGATAAGTACACTGGTGTGATGTCTCCATCAGTGCTATATACGCAAACACCTTTGAAACTTCAGGTGATATTAGACAAGGCCGTCTATCAACACAACTACTTAAAAACACCTAATCATATGCTCTACTATAGCAAATTAGCAATGGCAATATACAATCTTTAATCCCAAATCTTTGGATAGGCCACATGAATTTTTGGTGACACTTCCTCTAACAAGGGCCATGGGTTGATGTCTGCAGTTAAAACTAACCCTATCAACGTTTATTACCAAACAAAGAGTGGCTCAAATGCTGCAAGTCAATACCAAGGCATACAGAGATCAACAGAATTTTATGTTGCGTTGTTGCCTGCTGCAAAACTGAACTCTTCAGCGCCCAAAGCTTTGGGTATGATGCAAAACAATCTGAAATAGTCTAGGGCTTCAAAACAAACTGCTTAGGAATATAAATTATTACCACTCCAAAACTTAAAAAGAAAAAAGAAAAAAAGGTCAGTTTGCAGTTAAGTCACCACAAAATTATGCCAATTGATCATCCACAACTTCACCATTATCCCATATCCATTAGAGATTACTTCTATCTGACATCTCAAATACACCTTGAAAGTTGACCAAACCATATGAAAGATAACATGTTATCCACAACTGTTTGGATACATTGATGATAATCCAATCCAATGATGATGGCATATAAAGGAGAATGTTGAGGACACTGGGATGAAGAACTAATAAAAGGAAAATAAAAATAAAATTGATAAAATGGATAAAGATTAATTTGGAATCATAACCCAAGTGATCTCTCACCCGCTCTCACAAATTAACATGCAAGAGATTTAATTGACAAGCAAATCATCATGCAAAGCAGATTGAATAGCAAATCAACATGCTAATTGAAAGAGTTTCAAAATCAAATCAACATGCTAATCGAAAGAGTTTCAAAATCAAATCAACTGAACTCCTGTTTAGCATGATATTTGATTATGATAATCCTATTTAGCAGGATTGATTTGCTATTCGACCTGCTTTGCATGATGATGTGTTTAGCAATTTAAATCTCGTATATGTTGATTTGTGAGTGAGTGAGGGATCACCTAGGTGCTGACTACCAAATTAATCTTTAACCAATCTATCAATTTTATTTTTATTTCCCTTTTTCTTACTAATTCTGCATCACACAGGAGGCTCATACTCCAACTCAGGCTAAGGTGGTTATGTGTTTGTACTTTATAGAGCATCACAATATGAGCACAAACTTAACAAGGGAACATTGGAATCCTTGCAATGTCTAACATGATACTGCAAGATTCTTGCATGAGACAAGACTCGGTACTCAACAGTTTGTTACGAGGTTGTTAATATTTCATATACACATCAGGCAAATTCTTTTCTTTTTGAAATTTTTGAATCTACTAATCACATTGTCAGACTATCCCACCAACATCCATAGCATCATCCTATCCTAAGACTAAAAAGGAGCATATAGAAACTCTGCCAACATGAGAATTACGTACAACAGTACAACTTAGCTCCTAAAGACTAGTACTCTAGCAACCAACTACTGTAAGACTAAGGGGTTGTTTGGATTCAAGGAAGTGGGCAAAAGTGTGAAAGTGTCATTTCCTACTTCCGTTGTCCATCCAAACACCGAAAAAGGAAATGAGAAACCCATTTTCCTTCTCTCTTTTCCATTTCCTTCACTTTCAGGGTGCTCCAGTTAATTTTGTGGTCATGTAAATCTCATTTGTAATAAGTTGTAGCTCAAAACTCAATTAATTTTGTGTCATGTAAATCTCACTTACATTCTAGTTATAGTCCAGTTTTTTCATAATTATTTTTTATTTTAATATTATTTTACGGTCAACTTTGTGGTCAACTTTTCTACTTTCACTTTCACATTACTAACCAAATATCGAAAAACACAATATACTTTTTCACTTCTATTTTCCAACTACCAACCAAACACTTGAAAAGATACACACAATTCTCATTTTTCAAAAGGAAAAAAACCTAGGTTGGCACTTTAGCAACCAAAAGGTCTAAGCAATATAGCTCTCATATCTAGTTAACTTCTATTTCTCCTCCCACTAATCCATTGGGTATCACACATAAAATAAATATGAACCAAAAGTTACCTCAGGATAAATGATTCATATTAAAACTGAAACCTCTAGAGCATAGTTTAAAATCTCAGTACCGGACTCAGTCCCCATGCTTTTGAGTATCAATATCAGCAATATCTTGTGTCAATGTCGGCCATTTTGGTAATATCAACTTTGATATCAGCTGATACTTTAGGATTAATATCATATCAGGTACTGCAAAATCTGATACGATATCGTGATACGATAATACCCATATATATTAGAAGCCCCTGATATTTGAAACCATGCTACAGAATTCACAGTAAGAAAAACCCATCATGGTTTGATTATGATGAATAGACGACAATGAAAATTACAAATATTGGAAGTTCATGTTTGTTTTTAACACCAGTAGGACAAACCACGATCATATGCCAGTACCAGTATAATTAAACCTAACCTTGGAACCGATATCTGACAGCTAGCAAAGAGAAGGTTATGATTAAAATTACTTTAATTTTTATAAAACATAGGTATTATATGTTAAGGATTTGCACACTATAAATTTAATTCATAATTTAATAAAAATTACATATGGTAGAAGGATAGAAAAAGGTATCTTCTACTAAACTATGACTGTATGGTTACTTTTCAAGTTTCAACAATAATATTACAATCGATCACTTTCATCATGCCCTTTCCATAGAAATTGACTGTATAAAGCATAACACCAAGTGGAGAAGGATCCACTGAACAATCAAGATACCTTATATTCTTTTACAACCAGCTTATATGCAAATTCAGGGAGACACACACACACACACACACACACACAGAGAGAGAGAGCTCATGAGACCAAAAGGGTAATAGCCAAGTAAAATAAACACAGTAATCTGTGAAGGAATAACTTTCATTGTAACTGAATATACAGTAGCTAGAATTGATGCTCGATGGATGATGAGCTGGAAAACATCACGTACTAGCCGAGGAGAGTAGAAGGCTCCAGAGCCCATGTAAAACCTATACATGATATTAATAAGAGTAGTCTTCCACAATAAAAAACAAAGTCAAAAAAAGACTCAACAATAATTCCCTTCATGCATTGGAAATATATCCACGCCACTTTGACAACATCATGCATATCTTTGATGAATAAATAAGGGCAAATTATTTACCCCCCAAATGTAATGAAAAGGACAAACAAAACTTCCCCTACTATTTTCCCACTGCTAACAACAATTATCACACTTAGCCCAATTTTCCCATGCGTAACCTTTGTATCCCTACTTTTTTTTCTTTTTTAAAAACTAATGCTCTCTCTCTCTCGCTCAAAACACGCAACAACCCCCCAACCAAACCCCACCCCCAGCCAAACCACCGACCACCACCAACCACCACAAACCTCCTCCACCTCAACTTTCAATGCTACCCCTTATCTCTCTACATCTTTAGTTTACACTTCCGTCAAACCCTCTTTTAGGAAAGGATTGGAGAGAAAGAAGAAGAGAAGTGTGGAAGAGAATAAAATAATGAAAATAGAGGTTAGAAACAAAGGGAGTTAGGGGTGTGGTTGAGAGAGAGAGATTAGCTATTTTTCTTAAACAGAGCATGGTATATTTGTAGAAGCGTTTCATTATTTTGTCATATTCGTAGGCTCGTAGCACATGACCGGTTCCAAATAGCATGCTAGGGGAGGGATCAATCATCTTTCCATTATTTCTATATTTGTCTTTTTCGCCGATCTAAGAGATTTCGAAAGCACCAACCGTCGTTTAAGCTTACGGCAAGCTTCTCTTCCATCCATATTTTCCTCAACCAAAAACTTGGCACCAATTAAGAGAAAGTTTCACACAAGACAACTGGTCATAGAGCTTCATCAATCTTTTATGACGCTTTCTCCATAGCAACCCAGTTTAACGAGGAAAAACTTATATGATGATGATGACGATTATGGCGGAGGGATCAAGGTATTAAGTA
>JAVJIF010016548.1:0-82982 GCA_038442645.1 Agave tequilana
AGCCAGCGTGCACGTCTGTGCACATCGGTCGACCGACCCGGTCGACCGGCCACTTGTGGCGGTCGACCGGTCCGGTCGACCGAACGGCCTGGCAGGCACAGTGCAGATCTGCACAGATACGGGATTTGAAAATAGGTCTTTTCACTCAATAAAAATCCCATAAATTCACAGTAAATCTAAAAAAATAGTTTTAATCACAATAAAAAACTGTTTTTCTAAAAATATGTTTTCTAAAACTTGTTTTTCATCATTTTATGTTTAAAACATAAACATGTGATAAAAAATTCAAGACAATATATCAACATATCAATTCATTTAGAGTCTTGCAAATTTTATCAAAAACAAAACCTGTATTTTGTCAAACTTGATTTTTTCAAAACATGAATAGGGATAATCAAAATAAGTTTGTTTACCAAGTTAAAGCATGTATGTATAAAAATAGAAAACATATACTATACATATACCATATGTAAATGTTTTGATCAACTATTCATAAAAACTAAATATCAAATCATAAAACGTGTGTGTTTTGTGTTCACTTGAGCATATCAACTAAACTAAGCTTTACAAATGGATCTAAAACACAAACTCTAAACTAGAATACCTAAGTCTTCTTGTCGATCTTCCATCTTCAAGTAGACTCGATCCCAAACGCGTGATCCTCCAAGTGCAAAGGTATGATCTTTAAGCTTTGGCACCGGAATCATCATGAATAGCTTCTAATCATCTTGTTGAAGCTAATCACCAACCTAATATCCTGTTAATGATCTGAAACTTAGAAACACAAGAATATTAGTAAACATAACTACATGAGTGTTGATCATCATCAAAACTAGAGTGGAAGGCCATTGGGCCAACAATCTCCCCCTTTTTGATGATGACAAAACTCATGGAGTTATATATGCATGGATTTAAGTTAAGCTTCAAAGAAGCTCCCCCTTAACTCATGCATAGGGATAAACAATAAATATATGCAATGAATGTTAACATGAAACATGCATATGCATAAACAATAATTGGTTCTAGATATCAAATGGAATATTCAAAACAAAATAAGCTCTAGATACCAATTACAAAGCAAAACTCTATAAATCAATTAAACTTACTTGAGATTCTTGAGATTAAAACATAATATATGCATAAACATAAGCATGCATATAAAAAATATGTACCAATCATGCATAGAAGTATTTGTGTTTTATATGCATGTTAAACTCTCAAATAATTCTCCCCCTTTTTGTCAATCATCAACAAAGGGGTAAACAATCAAAACCATAGATAAAATGAGGGGTAAAAATCTTTCTCCCCCTTTTTGTCAATCAAAACGATGCAAACAATGTTCTCCCCCTTTTTGTCTAAAACAAAAAAAAAACAAAATCAATAAGGGGTGACTACAAACATGATATCAATTAAAAATATGTCAATGAAGCATCTTGATACCAATAAACAAGAATCAATATATGTTATATGCTATATACATTCATGAAGAGGAAGACGCTAAGTTAGCTTCCCTACACATATGCATTACATGAAGAAGGGATGACAAGCCCCAATTCACATAACACAATTATGTAATGCATAAGAGGAGATGTGAAGCTCCCCCTACACACGTATATCATATAAAGAAGAGTTGTCAAGCTCCTCAATTTATAATATACTCAACATGAATCTATATGTAAGAGAGATGTTAAGCTCTCCTTGCATATAGGAAATACAAATCAAACTTTGAATATTTTCTTTAAACAAAATTTTGAAAAATACCAATTGTAATTAAACATAACAAATTACCAATTGTAAAACAACATAACAAATTTTGAATGTCTAAACACAAATTTTGATACCAATTGTAAGAATATATTTCTTTTTGAAAAACATATAAAGAAATTTGATGTTGATATGTCGTATGTTCAAAATAACAACTTTTGATCATAAAGAGTGGGAGTACAAATACCAATTGAAATACAAAATCAAATTTTCTCCCCCTTTATGAGATACAAACTAAAGACATGCATAGTCTTGATAACAATTTAAAAGTAATCATTTAAACAAATTGAAACTCAAGCACTAGCATAAATACAAACTAAATATATATATGTATGAAAGATAGATACCAATAGAAATTGATATACTTGGAATTTAAAGCATACATACATACAAATATATGAGTATATAAGAAGATCAAAATGATACCAATTGAAAGAGTTCAATGATACCAATTGACATAACAATAAGTTCAAGTGTATACATCATATTATCTACCACCCAATCATAATTCAAGTTTTAAAGATTTTCAATTTAGGGCATACATGAACATGATCTCCCATCCTACCGCCCTTGGAAGGTAGGGGTTTTCAAAGTTAGATTTGAAAATGTAGTTTTGTTTGAAAATCACTACCAAAATGAAGAACGCCGCAACTAGTTAAATGGAAATTTGTAACTAGCACGAAATCCTTCAAGCAAGGAATAAACAAAATTGAAATTCACATGATAATCATCACTCTAACCAATAAAGCATAACTCATGAGAAACAAAACATGAGCAATAGATATGAGTGTACAAATAATATGTGAAGATCATAATCATGAAAAATATTTCATTAAGCTCAATTATTCTTTTAAACACGAAATCATCAAAACTATCTAATCTTCAAGGCATATGTATGTCTAATACAAACTAATGTATACATACATATCCAAAACATAAAGAGTCCACAAGATATATGCATTAAGGCACGTGGCTCAAAAAGGATACTCATGTATAGTCAATAGTTTGGATTAGATGGACATATACATGAAGTTAAACATAAATACATGAAACATGAAAAACTAAATTTTCATCACAACAAATTTCATTTCAAGGTATATGTATGAATTGTCAACATGAAGTATACATACATATCCCTAAACACAATTGAGTGCATATATAGATTTGCATGAAAGGCAAATGACTCAAAGGGTATACATGTATATCTTAAAGTTTGACAAAATACACATATACATGAAGTGAAAACTCATAAAACAAATCCAAAAATGGAATACAAGTTAGAAATGTATGAATCATCAAAACTAGACTATACAGCACATCTAATGGGAACAAACAAGCATTCAATCCCAAACATATATAGATTTGTGTTTGTGGCCCATTCTATGTACAAGTAATAACTAGTCTTAATGAAAACTAACACTTTAAACATATATTCAAAACATTAGCATCAAAACAAATATAAAAGTCATCATGATAAAGCTAAAACATGATTACTATGTAAATTCACATGTATTAGATTCATGATGTACACTATAACTTAACAAAAGTGAGAACACTAAGTATGATTCAAATAAGCATGTGTGTCTCAGATACTATACATGTATGTCAAGGATCTAATAAACATGGAATGAACATACTAATCCATAGACATCAAAAACATGCTAAAAACATTAAAACATGGAAAGCATGTAAACAATAAATGGGAGTAAAGGATTGTTACCAAAACCGAAGAAGCAACTCTCCTTGTCTCCCAAAGTGGTGGTCATCTCCACCAAATCTTCCTTGAAAGTGATGCATCCATTTGATTTCCATGAAGTCCGGAACGCATCCACTCCAAGGTGCTAACACTCTCACGTCATGTGAGAGCCCACACCTACATCAAATAAAGGAGGGGTGGTCTTTGGTACCCATACCTTCTTGTTGGGTCCATGGGGTTAGTTCCTTCTCTAACCCAAATAAATTTCTTTGCTAAATTAGTAGTAATGTATAATCTATCAAAACAAAATTTAGCAAGGTGGCCCTTACGTCCACAATGTGTACATGTGTACACAGAGCATACATGTGATGGGTGTGTCCGTGAGGAGCATGTGTATGCCGTGAAGGGTGTGCATGCATAAAGGATGGAACTTGTTTCTTTCGAACCAAGGTTTCCAACCGATTGTGGTTCAAGGACATTGGCTCATAGTGGAGCCCAAACAATCAACCTTCTTCTTAAGCAAACAAATATCATCATTAATCTTAGAAGAAGAAGTGTGGCATGCAATAGGTGAAGTGTGTGATACTACCCTAGCATGGCAAACAAGTGCATCAATCTTATTTTGCAAAACAATATTCTTATCTAAACAAACATTCAACTCATTTAAAATAGAAATGATTTTGTTTTTCAAAGCAACATTCTCTTTTAAAACAAAATCAACTTTAGAAGACATATTTTCATTTTCTTCAAAAAGAATTTCACAATCATTTTAGACTTTAAAAATTTATTTTCTTTAAAGCAAGTTCCAATTGAGATCTCATGAATCCCTTTCATTATAGACCTCAACCTTCTCTTGCAAAACAATATCAAGTCTAGATTGTAAACACTTATTTTCTTTTTCAATTCCTAGACTTCTTTTTCAAATCTTATATTTTTCTATAAGTTTTTCACAAACAATTGAAAGTTCTTCATTTATAGCATGGACATCAATATGATCATTTGAAGAACTAGAACAATCATCACTATCATAGTGGGGTTCCGAATGTACCTCAAGGGAGTCATTCCCTTGGACCATGAAGCATTGAGAATCGGATTCTCCACTAAATTCCTCCGATTGATTTGGCACTTGAAGCTTGGAGGTGGTGGTTGTTGTCAATTTGTTCCATACTGCAAAGGCGGAATCAAGATTAGAAACACGTAAAAGATAATCTTTAGATAAAGTGCTTCTAATGGCCTCTAGGGCTTGTGCATGGCCCCTATATGATTACCATCACCAAGATAACATCTCTTGGTGGCGGCAAGGAAGACATGCAAACCTAGGGTCTTTAGGTACATGGACATCCTATACTTCCAAACATCAATGTTGGAAGGGTCAAAGCTAGGAGGGGTCATGAAGTCCATGGTAAACTATATATGAATGTGCAAACAAACAAATGCAAATGAGATTAGCAAGCAAATAGATCACTCCTAGGATGTTAAGCCTAAGTATCAGGAGCACTAGCTCTGATACCAATTGAAAAAACACCTAGAGGGGGGGGTGAATAGGTGTAATTGCTAATCTAAGAAACTCAATGCAAACTAAGTGCGCTAAATGCGGAAGCTAATGCAATTATGCACAAACTAATACAATACAACAAGTGTAGCCGAATTCCCTTGCGAGGCTCTGGACTAACTCCCTTGATTCCCCTTGAAATGGGTTGAGGTGCTATGTGAAGCTCTTGTTGGATGAGTATAAGTTAGGCACACACACACAAGCAATCCAAGCAATATAAAATACACACAATCAAGCCAAGCATATAAGAATGAATAGCAATATGAATAAATGCAAGGCAATATGAAATATGCACAACACAAGCAAATATGATATGATATGAATATGATGCTTTGCACAAATATAAGAGAGAGAGTTTAGAGAGACAATGGATCAATACGCAAACACCAAGATTTGTTTCGAGGTTCGAGCACCTTGCTCTACATCCCCGCCTACACCACCGTGTAGGATTTCCACTATCTCAACTCCCACGAGGGAACCTCTACCAAAGAGGATTTCTTACAACTCTAGGAGTACCAAACTCCTCTCTCAAACAACAACCTCCTCACACCGAGGGTTAGGCCCGTAGCCAATACAACAACCATCCACACACCTCTACCGAAGAGGCTCACAACCAAACTCCACCTCTACCTAAGAGGGAGCAAACCAATACCACTCCGATCACCTCTACCGAAGAGGGATACAACAAATAAAGGAGGGTTTTACAACAAGTGGTTCAAAAACCACAAACTCTCTTTTTCTTTCTTTTTCCACAAAACAAAGATCCTAATAGTTTAGGATAGAAGATAGCTCAAGTGTGGAAAACTAGGTGTTTGGAAAACTAGCAACAAAGAAAATCACTTGGGAAAATCCTTCCAAAAGATATAGAATGAAAACCAAGACAAATCTCCCAAAATATTCTTTTCTTTGATTTTCCAAAAACCTAAAACAATAAAGATTGAAGAATTAAAGCCCCAAACACTTTTGAAAACTTGTTTTAAAACCTCTAGAAACCAGAAATTTTTCTCCTTAAAAAACTTGGCCAAAATCCCCAAAGAGATGGAGTTTATATAGGCCAAACAGAAAACTAGCCGTTAGAGCTGAGCTGGCAGCTCTGACAGGCGTCGGTCGACCGGCCCGGTCGACCGCCAACGGTCAGAAAAGTGACCGTTGGGCACTAGCGGTCGACCGGCCCGGTCGACCGAAACATCCTGAGAGTTGAACTCTCAACTCGGTCGACCGGTCCGGTCGACCGACTACAATGTGTAGCCAGCGTGCACGTCTGTGCACATCGGTCGACCGACCCGGTCGACCGGCCACTTGGTGCGGTCGACCGGACCGAACTGGCCTGGCAGGCACAGTGCAGATCTGCACAGATACGGGATTTGAAAATAGGTCTTTTCACTCAATAAAAATCCCATAAATTCACAGTAAATCTAAAAAAATAGTTTTAATCACAATAAAAACTGTTTTTTCTAAAAATATGTTTTTCTAAAACTTGTTTTATCATTTTATGTTAAAACATAAACATGTGATAAAAATTTCAAGACAATATATCAACATATCATTCATTTAGAGTCTTGCAAATTTTATCAAAAACAAAACCTGTATTTTGTCAAACTTGATTTTTCCAAAACATGAATAGGGATATCAAAATAAGTTTGTTTACCAAGTTAAAGCATGTATGTATAAATAGAAAACATCTACTATACATATACCATATGTAAACTTGTTTTGATCAACTATTCATAAAAACTAAATATCAAATCATAAAACGTGTGTGTTTTGTGTTCACTTGAGCATATCAACTAAACTAAGCTTTACAAATGGATCTAAACACAAACTCTAAACTAGAATACCTAAGTCTTCTTGTCGATCTTCCATCTTCAAGTAGACTCGATCCCAAACGCGTGATCCTCCAAGTGCAAAAGGTATGATCTTAAGCTTTGGCACCGGAATCATCATGAATAGCTTCTAATCATCTTGTTGAAGCTAATCACCAACCTAATATCCTGTTAATGATCTGAAACTTAGAAACACAAGAATATTAGTAAACATAACTACATGAGTGTTGATCATCATAAAAACTAGAGTGGAAGGCCATTGGGCCAACAATCTCCCCCTTTTTGATGATGACAAAACTCATGGAGTTATATATGCATGGATTAAAGTTAAGCTTCAAAGAAGCTCCCCCTTAAAACTCGCATAGGGATAAACAATAAATATATGCAATGAATGTTAAACATGAAACATGCATATGCATAAACAATAATTGGTTCTAGATATCAAATGGAATATTCAAAACAAAATAAGCTCTCTAGATACCAATTACAAAGCAAACTCTATAAATCAATTAAACTTACTTGAGATTCTTGAGATTAAAACATAATATATGCATAAACATAAGCAGCATATAAAAAATATGTACCAATCATGCATAGAAGTATTTGTGTTTTATATGCATGTTAAACTCTCAAAAATTCTCCCCCTTTTGTCAATCATCACAAAGGGGTAACAATCAAAACCATAGATAAATGAGGGGTAAAAATCTTTCTCCCCCTTTTTGTCAATCAAAACGATGCAAACAATGTTCTCCCCCTTTTTGTCTAAAACAAAAAAAAACAAAATCAATAAGGGGTGACTACAAACTGATATCAATTAAAAATATGTCAATGAAGCATCTTGATACCAATAAACAAGAATCAATATATGTTATATGCTATATACATTCATGAAGAGGAAGACGCTAAGTTAGCTTCCCTACACATATGCATTACATGAAGAAGGGATGACAAGCCCCAATTCACATAACACATATTATGTAATGCATAAGAGGAGAGTGAAGCTCCCCTACCAAACGTATATCATATAAAGAAGAGTTGTCAAGCTCCTCAATTTATAATATACTCAACACTGAATCTATATGTAAGAGAGATGTTAAGCTCTCCTTGCATATAGGAAATACAAATCAAAACTTTGAATATTTTCTTTAAACAAAATTTTGAAAATACCAATTGTAATTAAACAAAACAAATTACCAATTGTAAAACAACATAACAAATTTTGAATGTCTAAACACAAATTTTGATACCAATTGTAAGAATAGATTTCTTTTTGAAAAACATATAAAGAAATTTGATGTTGATATCGTATGTTCAAAATAACAACTTTTGATCATAAAGAGTGGGAGTACAAATACCAATTGAAATACAAAATCAAATTTTCTCCCCTTTATGAGATACAAACTAAAGACATGCATAGTCTTGATAACAATTTAAAAGTAATCAATTTAAACAAAATTGAAACTCAGCACTAGCATAAATACAAACATATATTATATATAAGATATATATATATAATTATATATATAATGTATATATATATATATATATATATATATTATATATATATAACATATAATATACATATATATCTATATATGTATGAAAGATAGATTACAATAGAAATGTATACTTGGAATTTAAAGCATACATACATACACAAAAACATATATGGAGTATATAAGAAGATCAAATGATACCAATTGAAAGAGTTCAATGATACCAATTGACATAACAATAAGTTCAAGTGTATACATCATATTATCTACACCAATTCATAATTCAAGTTTTAAAGATTTTCAATTTAGGGCATACATGAACATGATCTCCCATCCTACCGCCCTTGGGAAGGTAGGGGTTTTCAAAGTTAGTTTGAAAATGTAGTTTTGTTTGAAAATCACTACCAAAATGAGAAACGCCGCAACTAGTTTAAATGGAAATTTTTTAACTAGCACGAAATCCTTCAAGTAAAGGAATAAAACAAAATTGAAATTCACATGATAATCATCACTCTAACCAATAATAAAGAATAACTCATGAGAAACAAAACATGAGCAATAGATATGAGTGTACAAATAAATGTGAAGATCATAATCATGAAAAATATTTCATTAGCTCAATTATTCTTTAAAACACGAAATCATCAAAACTATCTAATCTCAAGGCATAATGTATGTCTAATACAAACTAATGTATACATACATATCCAAAACATAAGAGTCCCACAAGATATATATGCATTAAGGCACGTGGCTCAAAAAGGATACTCATGTATAGTCAATAGTTTGGATAAGATGGACATATACATGAAGTTAAACATAAATACATGAAAAATGAAAAACTAAATTTTCATCACAACAAATTTCATTTCAAGGTATATGTATGAATTTTGTCAAAATGAAGTATACATACATATACTAAACACAATGAGTGCATATATTAGATTTGCATGAAAGGCAAATGACTCAAAGGGTATACATGTATATCTTAAAGTTTGACCAATAATACACATATACATGAAGTGAAAACTCCATAAAAAACAAATCCAAAAATGGAATACAAGTTAGAAAATGTATGAATCATCAAAACTAGGACTATACTAGCACATCTAATGGGTACAAACATAAGCATTCAATCCCAAAAATATATAGATTTGTTTGTTGGCCCATTCTATGTACAAGTAATAAAACTAGTCTTAATGAAAACTAACACTTAAACATATATTCAAAACATTAAGCATCAAAACAAATATAAAAGTCATCATGATAAAGCTAAAACATGATTACTATGTAAATTCACATGTATTAGATTCATGATGTACACTATAACTTAAACAAAAGTGAGAACACTAAGTATGATTCAATAAGCATGTGTGTGTCTCAGATACTATACTGTATGTCAAGGATCTAATAAACATGGAATGAACATACTAATCCATAGACATCAAAAACATGCTAAAAACATTAAAACATGGAAAGCATGTAAACAATAAATGGGAGTAAAGGATTGTTACCAAAACCGAAGAAGCAACTCTCCTTGTCTCCAAAACGTGGTGGTCATCTCCACCAAATCTTCCCTTGAAAGTGATGCATCCAATTTGATTTCCATGAAGTCCGGAACGCATCCACTCCAAGTGCTAACACTCTCACGTCATGTGAGAGCCCACACCTACATCAAATAAAGGAGGGGTGGTCTTTGGTACCCATACCTTCTTGTTGGGTCCATGGGGGTTAGTTCCTTCTCTAACCCAAATAAATTTCTTTGCTAAATTAGTAGTATGTAATCTAATCTATCAAAACAAAATTTAGCAAGGTGGCCCTTACGTCCACAATGTGTACATGTGTACACATGAGCATACATGTGATGGGTGGTCCGTGAGGAGCATGTGTATGCCGTGAAGGGTGTGCATGCATAAAGGATGGAACTTGTTTCTTTCGAACCAAGGTTTCCAACCGATTGTGGGTTCAAGGCACATTGGCTCATAGTGAGCCCAAAACATCACCTTCTTCTTAAGCAAACAAATATCATCATTAATCTTAGAAAAGAAGTGTGGCATGCAATAGGTGAAGTGTGTGATACTACCCTAGCATGGCAAACAAGTGCATCAATCTTATTTTGCAAAACAATATTCTTATCTAAACAAACATTCAACTCATTTGAAATAGAAATGATTTTGTTTTTCAAAGCAACATTCTCTTTTAAAACAAAATCAACTTTAGAAGACATATTTTCATTTTTCTTCAAAAGAATTTCACAATCATTTTTAGACTTTAAAAATTTATTTTCTTTTAAAGCAAGTTCCAATTGAGATCTCAATGAATCCCTTTCATTATAGACCTCAACCTTCTCTTGCAAAACAATATCAAGTCTAGATTGTAAACACTTATTTTCTTTTTCAATTCCTAGACTTTTCTTTTTCAAAATCTTATATTTTTCTATAAGTTTTTCACAAACAATTGAAAGTTCTTCATTTATAGCATGGACATCAATATGATCATTTGAAGAACTAGAACAATCATCACTATCATAGTGGGGTTCCGAATGTACCTCAAGGGAGTCATTCCCTTGGACCATGAAGCATTGAGAATCGGATTCTCCACTAAATTCCTCCGATTGATTTGGCACTTGAAGCTTGGAGGTGGTGGTTGTTGTCAATTTGTTCCATACTGCAAAGGCGGAATCAAGATTAGAAACACGTAAAAGATAATCTTTAGATAAAGTGCTTCTAATGGCCTCTAGGGCTTGTGCATTGGCCCCTATATGATTACCATCACCAAGATAACATCTCTTGGTGGCGGCAAGGAAGACATGCAAACCTAGGGTCTTTAGGTACATGGACATCCTATACTTCCAAACATCAATGTTGGAAGGGTCAAAGCTAGGAGGGGTCATGAAGTCCATGGTAAACTATATATGAATGTGCAAACAAACAAATGCAAATGAGATTAGCAAGCAAATAGATCACTCCTAGGATGTTAAGCCTAAGTATCAGGAGCACTAGCTCTGATACCAATTGAAAAACACCTAGAGGGGGGGTGAATAGGTGTAATTGCTAATCTAAGAAACTCAATGCAAACTAAGTGCGCTAAATGCGGAAGCTAATGCAAATTATGCACAAACTAATACAATACAACAAGTGTAGCCGAATTCCCCTTGCGAGGCTCTGGACTAACTCCCCTTGATTCCCCTTGAAATGGGTTGAGGTGCTATGTGAAGCTCTTGTTGGATGAGTATAAGTTAGGCACACACACACAAGCAATCCAAGCAATATAAAATACACACAATCAAGCCAAGCATATAAGAATGAATAGCAATATGAATAAATGCAAGGCAATATGAAATATGCACAACACAAGCAAATATGATATGATATGAATATGATGCTTTGCACAAATATAAGAGAGAGAGTTAGAGAGACAATGGATCAATACGCAAACACCAAGATTTGTTTCGAGGTTCGAGCACCTTGCTCTACATCCCCGCCTACACCACCGTGTAGGATTTCCACTATCTCAACTCCCACCGAGGGAACCTCTACCAAAGAGGATTTCTTACAACTCTAGGAGTACCAAACTCCTCTCTCAAACAACAACCTCCTCACAACCGAGGGGTTAGGCCCGTAGCCAATACAACAACCAATCCACACACCTCTACCGAAGAGGCTCACAACAAACTCCACCTCTACCTAAGAGGGAGCAAACCAATACCACTCCGATCACCTCTACCGAAGAGGGATACAACAAATAAAGGAGGGTTTACAACAAGTGGTTCAAACCACAAACTCTCTTTTTCTTTCTTTTTCCACAAAAACAAAGATCCTAATAGTTTAGGATAGAAGATAGCTCAAGTGTGGAAAACTAGGTGTTTGGAAAACTAGCAACAAAGAAAATCACTTGGGAAAATCCTTCCAAAAGATATAGAATGAAAACCAAGACAAATCTCCCAAAATATTCTTTTCTTTGATTTTTCCAAAAACCTAAAACAATAAAGATTGAAGAATTAAAGCCCCAAACACTTTTGAAAACTTGTTTTAAAACCTCTAGAAACCAGAAATTTTTTCTCCTTAAAAAACTTGGCCAAAATCCCCAAAGAGATGGAGTTTATATAGGCCAAACAGAAAACTAGCCGTTAGAGCTGAGCTGGCAGCTCTGACAGGCGTCGTCGACCGGCCCGGTCGACCGCCAACGGTCAGAAAAGTGACCGTTGGGCACTAGCGTCGACCGGCCCGGTCGACCGAAACATCCTGAGAGTTGAACTCTCAACTCGGTCGACCGGTCCGGTCGACCGACTACAATGTGTAGCCAGCGTGCACGTCTGTGCACATCGGTCGACCGACCGGTCGACCGGCCACTTGGTGCGGTCGACCGGTCCGGTCGACCGAACTGGCCTGGCAGGCACAGTGCAGATCTGCACAGATACGGGATTTGAAAATAGGTCTTTTCACTCAATAAAAATCCCATAAATTCACAGTAAATCTAAAAAAATAGTTTTAATCACAATAAAAACTGTTTTTCTAAAAATATGTTTTCTAAAACTTGTTTTATCATTTTATGTTAAAACATAAACATGTGATAAAAATTTCAAGACAATATATCAACATATCAATTCATTTAGAGTCTTGCAAATTTTATCAAAAACAAAACCTGTATTTTGTCAAACTTGATTTTTCCAAAACATGAATAGGGATATCAAAATAAGTTTGTTTACCAAGTTAAAGCATGTATGTATAAATAGAAAACATCTACTATACATATACCATATGTAAACTTGTTTTGATCAACTATTCATAAAAACTAAATATCAAATCATAAAACGTGTGTGTTTTGTGTTCACTTGAGCATATCAACTAAACTAAGCTTTACAAATGGATCTAAAACACAAACTCTAAACTAGAATACCTAAGTCTTCTTGTCGATCTTCCATCTTCAAGTAGACTCGATCCCAAACGCGTGATCCTCCAAGTGCAAAGGTATGATCTTTAAGCTTTGGCACCGGAATCATCATGAATAGCTTCTAATCATCTTGTTGAAGCTAATCACCAACCTAATATCCTGTTAATGATCTGAAACTTAGAAACACAAGAATATTAGTAAACATAACTACATGAGTGTTGATCATCATCAAAACTAGAGTGGAAGGCCATTGGGCCAACAATCTCCCCCTTTTGATGATGACAAAACTCATGGAGTTATATATGCATGGATTAAAGTTAAGCTTCAAAGAAGCTCCCCCTTAACTCATGCATAGGGATAAACAATAAATATATGCAATGAATGTTAAACATGAAACATGCATATGCATAAACAATAATTGGTTCTAGATATCAAATGGAATATTCAAAACAAAATAAGCTCTAGATACCAATTACAAAGCAAACTCTATAATCAATTAAACTTACTTGAGATTCTTGAGATTAAAACATAATATATGCATAAACATAAGCATGCATATAAAAAATATGTACCAATCATGCATAGAAGTATTTGTGTTTTATATGCATGTTAAACTCTCAAATAATTCTCCCCCTTTTTGTCAATCATCAACAAAGGGGTAAACAATCAAAACCATAGATAAAATGAGGGGTAAAATCTTTCTCCCCCTTTTTGTCAATCAAAACGATGCAAACAATGTTCTCCCCCTTTTTGTCTAAAACAAAAAAAAAACAAAATCAATAAGGGGTGACTACAAACATGATATCAATTAAAAATATGTCAATGAAGCATCTTGATACCAATAAACAAGAATCAATATATGTTATATGCTATATACATTCATGAAGAGGAAGACGCTAAGTTAGCTTCCCTACACATATGCATTACATGAAGAAGGGATGACAAGCCCCAATTCACATAACACATATTATGTAATGCATAAGAGGAGATGTGAAGCTCCCCCTACACACGTATATCATATAAAGAAGAGTTGTCAAGCTCCTCAATTTATAATATACTCAACATGAATCTATATGTAAGAGAGATGTTAAGCTCTCCTTGCATATAGGAAATACAAATCAAAACTTTGAATATTTTCTTTAAACAAAATTTTGAAAATACCAATTGTAATTAAACATAACAAATTACCAATTGTAAAACAACATAACAAATTTTGAATGTCTAAACACAAATTTTGATACCAATTGTAAGAATATATTTCTTTTTGAAAAACATATAAAGAAATTTGATGTTGATATCGTATGTTCAAAATAACAACTTTTGATCATAAAGAGTGGGAGTACAAATACCAATTGAAATACAAAATCAAATTTTCTCCCCCTTTATGAGATACAAACTAAAGACATGCATAGTCTTGATAACAATTTAAAAGTAATCAATTTAAACAAAATGAAACTCAAGCACTAGCATAAATACAAACATATATATATATAGTATGAAAGATAGATACCAATAGAAATTGATATACTTGGAATTTAAAGCATACATACATACAAAACATATATGAGTATATAAGAAGATCAAAATGATACCAATTGAAAGAGTTCAATGATACCAATTGACATAACAATAAGTTCAAGTGTATACATCATATTATCTACCACCCAATCATAATTCAAGTTTTAAAGATTTTCAATTTAGGGCATACATGAACATGATCTCCCATCCTACCGCCCTTGGAAGGTAGGGTTTTCAAAGTTAGATTTGAAAATGTAGTTTTGTTTGAAAATCACTACCAAAATGAAGAACGCCGCAACTAGTTAAATGGAAAATTTGTTAACTAGCACGAAATCCTTCAAGCAAGGAATAAAACAAAATTGAAATTCACATGATAATCATCACTCTAACCAATAAAGCATAACTCATGAGAAACAAAACATGAGCAATAGATATGAGTGTACAAATAATATGTGAAGATCATAATCATGAAAAATATTTCATTAAGCTCAATTATTCTTTAAAACACGAAATCATCAAAACTATCTAATCTTCAAGGCATATGTATGTCTAATACAAACTAATGTATACATACATATCCAAAACATAAAGAGTCCACAAGATATATGCATTAAGGCACGTGGCTCAAAAAGGATACTCATGTATAGTCAATAGTTTGGATAAGATGGACATATACATGAAGTTAAACATAAATACATGAAACATGAAAACTAAATTTTCATCACAACAAATTTCATTTCAAGGTATATGTATGAATTGTCAAACATGAAGTATACATACATATCCCTAAACACAATTGAGTGCATATATAGATTTGCATGAAAGGCAAATGACTCAAAGGGTATACATGTATATCTTAAAGTTTGACAATAATACACATATACATGAAGTGAAAACTCATAAAACAAATCCAAAAATGGAATACAAGTTAGAAATGTATGAATCATCAAAACTAGACTATACTAGCACATCTAATGGGAACAAACAAGCATTCAATCCCAAACATATATAGATTTGTTTGTGGCCCATTCTATGTACAAGTATATAACTAGTCTTAATGAAAACTAACACTTAAACATATATTCAAAACATTAAGCATCAAAACAAAATAAAAGTCATCATGATAAAGCTAAAACATGATTACTATGTAAATTCACATGTATTAGATTCATGATGTACACTATAACTTAAACAAAAGTGAGAACACTAAGTATGATTCAAATAAGCATGTGTGTCTCAGATACTATACATGTATGTCAAGGATCTAATAAACATGGAATGAACATACTAATCCATAGACATCAAAAACATGCTAAAAACATTAAACATGGAAAGCATGTAAACAATAAATGGGAGTAAAGGATTGTTACCAAAACCGAAGAAGCAACTCTCCTTGTCTCCAAAACGTGGTGGTCATCTCCACCAAATCTTCCCTTGAAAGTGATGCATCCAATTTGATTTCCATGAAGTCCGGAACGCATCCACTCCAAGGTGCTAACACTCTCACGTCATGTGAGAGCCCACACCTACATCAAATAAAGGAGGGGTGGTCTTTGGTACCCATACCTTCTTGTTGGGTCCATGGGGGTTAGTTCCTTCTCTAACCCAAAAATTTCTTTGCTAAATTAGTAGTATGTAATCTATCAAAACAAAATTTAGCAAGGTGGCCCTTACGTCCACAATGTGTACATGTGTACACATGAGCATACATGTGATGGGTGTGTCCGTGAGGAGCATGTGTATGCCGTGAAGGGTGTGCATGCATAAAGGATGGAACTTGTTTCTTTCGAACCAAGGTTTCCAACCGATTGTGGTTCAAGGCACATTGGCTCATAGTGGAGCCCAAACAATCAACCTTCTTCTTAAGCAAACAAATATCATCATTAATCTTAGAAGAAGAAGTGTGGCATGCAATAGGTGAAGTGTGTGATACTACCCTAGCATGGCAAACAAGTGCATCAATCTTATTTTGCAAAACAATATTCTTATCTAAACAAACATTCAACTCATTTGAAATAGAAATGATTTTGTTTTTCAAAGCAACATTCTCTTTTAAAACAAAATCAACTTTAGAAGACATATTTTCATTTTTCTTCAAAAGAATTTCACAATCATTTTTAGACTTTAAAAATTTATTTTCTTTTAAAGCAAGTTCCAATTGAGATCTCAATGAATCCCTTTCATTATAGACCTCAACCTTCTCTTGCAAAACAATATCAAGTCTAGATTGTAAACACTTATTTTCTTTTTCAATTCCTAGACTTTTCTTTTTCAAAATCTTATATTTTTCTATAAGTTTTTCACAAACAATTGAAAGTTCTTCATTTATAGCATGGACATCAATATGATCATTTGAAGAACTAGAACAATCATCACTATCATAGTGGGGTTCCGAATGTACCTCAAGGGAGTCATTCCCTTGGACCATGAAGCATTGAGAATCGGATTCTCCACTAAATTCCTCCGATTGATTTGGCACTTGAAGCTTGGAGGTGGTGGTTGTTGTCAATTTGTTCCATACTGCAAAGGCGGAATCAAGATTAGAAACACGTAAAAGATAATCTTTAGATAAAGTGCTTCTAATGGCCTCTAGGGCTTGTGCATTGGCCCCTATATGATTACCATCACCAAGATAACATCTCTTGGTGGCGGCAAGGAAGACATGCAAACCTAGGGTCTTTAGGTACATGGACATCCTATACTTCCAAACATCAATGTTGGAAGGGTCAAAGCTAGGAGGGGTCATGAAGTCCATGGTAAACTATATATGAATGTGCAAACAAACAAATGCAAATGAGATTAGCAAGCAAATAGATCACTCCTAGGATGTTAAGCCTAAGTATCAGGAGCACTAGCTCTGATACCAATTGAAAAACACCTAGAGGGGGGGTGAATAGGTGTAATTGCTAATCTAAGAAACTCAATGCAAACTAAGTGCGCTAAATGCGGAAGCTAATGCAAATTATGCACAAACTAATACAATACAACAAGTGTAGCCGAATTCCCCTTGCGAGGCTCTGGACTAACTCCCCTTGATTCCCCTTGAAATGGGTTGAGGTGCTATGTGAAGCTCTTGTTGGATGAGTATAAGTTAGGCACACACACACAAGCAATCCAAGCAATATAAAATACACACAATCAAGCCAAGCATATAAGAATGAATAGCAATATGAATAAATGCAAGGCAATATGAAATATGCACAACACAAGCAAATATGATATGATATGAATATGATGCTTTGCACAAATATAAGAGAGAGAGTTAGAGAGACAATGGATCAATACGCAAACACCAAGATTTGTTTCGAGGTTCGAGCACCTTGCTCTACATCCCCGCCTACACCACCGTGTAGGATTTCCACTATCTCAACTCCCACCGAGGGAACCTCTACCAAAGAGGATTTCTTACAACTCTAGGAGTACCAAACTCCTCTCTCAAACAACAACCTCCTCACAACCGAGGGGTTAGGCCCGTAGCCAATACAACAACCAATCCACACACCTCTACCGAAGAGGCTCACAACCAAACTCCACCTCTACCTAAGAGGGAGCAAACCAATACCACTCCGATCACCTCTACCGAAGAGGGATACAACAAATAAAGGAGGGTTTACAACAAGTGGTTCAAAAACCACAAACTCTCTTTTTCTTTCTTTTTCCACAAAAACAAAGATCCTAATAGTTTAGGATAGAAGATAGCTCAAGTGTGGAAAACTAGGTGTTTGGAAAACTAGCAACAAAGAAAATCACTTGGGAAAATCCTTCCAAAAGATATAGAATGAAAACCAAGACAAATCTCCCAAAATATTCTTTTCTTTGATTTTTCCAAAAACCTAAAACAATAAAGATTGAAGAATTAAAGCCCCAAACACTTTTGAAAACTTGTTTTAAAACCTCTAGAAACCAGAAATTTTTCTCCTTAAAAAACTTGGCCAAAATCCCCAAAGAGATGGAGTTTATATAGGCCAAACAGAAAACTAGCCGTTAGAGCTGAGCTGGCAGCTCTGACAGGCGTCGGTCGACCGGCCCGGTCGACCGCCAACGGTCAGAAAAGTGACCGTTGGGCACTAGCGGTCGACCGGCCCGGTCGACCGAAACATCCTGAGAGTTGAACTCTCAACTCGGTCGACCGGTCCGGTCGACCGACTACAATGTGTAGCCAGCGTGCACGTCTGTGCACATCGGTCGACCGACCCGGTCGACCGGCCACTTGGTGCGGTCGACCGGTCCGGTCGACCGAACTGGCCTGGCAGGCACAGTGCAGATCTGCACAGATACGGGATTTGAAAATAGGTCTTTTCACTCAATAAAAATCCCATAAATTCACAGTAAATCTAAAAAAATAGTTTTAATCACAATAAAAACTGTTTTTCTAAAAATGTTTTTCTAAAACTTGTTTTATCATTTTATGTTAAAACATAAACATGTGATAAAAATTTCAAGACAATATATCAACATATCAATTCATTTTAGAGTCTTGCAAATTTTATCAAAAACAAAACCTGTATTTTGTCAAACTTGATTTTTCCAAAACATGAATAGGGATATCAAAATAAGTTTGTTTACCAAGTTAAAGCATGTATGTATAAATAGAAAACATCTACTATACATATACCATATGTAAACTTGTTTTGATCAACTATTCATAAAAACTAAATATCAAATCATAAAACGTGTGTGTTTTGTGTTCACTTGAGCATATCAACTAAACTAAGCTTTACAAATGGATCTAAAACACAAACTCTAAACTAGAATACCTAAGTCTTCTTGTCGATCTTCCATCTTCAAGTAGACTCGATCCCAAACGCGTGATCCTCCAAGTGCAAAGGTATGATCTTTAAGCTTTGGCACCGGAATCATCATGAATAGCTTCTAATCATCTTGTTGAAGCTAATCACCAACCTAATATCCTGTTAATGATCTGAAACTTAGAAACACAAGAATATTAGTAAACATAACTACATGAGTGTTGATCATCATCAAAACTAGAGTGGAAGGCCATTGGGCCAACAATCTCCCCCTTTTTGATGATGACAAAACTCATGGAGTTATATATGCATGGATTAAAGTTAAGCTTCAAAGAAGCTCCCCCTTAACTCATGCATAGGGATAAACAATAAATATATGCAATGAATGTTAAACATGAAACATGCATATGCATAAACAATAATTGGTTCTAGATATCAAATGGAATATTCAAAACAAAATAAGCTCTAGATACCAATTACAAAGCAAACTCTATAAATCAATTAAACTTACTTGAGATTCTTGAGATTAAAACATAATATATGCATAAACATAAGCATGCATATAAAAAATATGTACCAATCATGCATAGAAGTATTTGTGTTTTATATGCATGTTAAACTCTCAAATAATTCTCCCCCTTTTTGTCAATCATCAACAAAGGGGTAAACAATCAAAACCATAGATAAAATGAGGGGTAAAAATCTTTCTCCCCCTTTTTGTCAATCAAAACGATGCAAACAATGTTCTCCCCCTTTTTGTCTAAAACAAAAAAAAAACAAAATCAATAAGGGGTGACTACAAACATGATATCAATTAAAAATATGTCAATGAAGCATCTTGATACCAATAAACAAGAATCAATATATGTTATATGCTATATACATTCATGAAGAGGAAGACGCTAAGTTAGCTTCCCTACACATATGCATTACATGAAGAAGGGATGACAAGCCCCAATTCACATAACACATATTATGTAATGCATAAGAGGAGATGTGAAGCTCCCCCTACACACGTATATCATATAAAGAAGAGTTGTCAAGCTCCTCAATTTATAATATACTCAACATGAATCTATATGTAAGAGAGATGTTAAGCTCTCCTTGCATATAGGAAATACAAATCAAAACTTTGAATATTTTCTTTAAACAAAATTTTGAAAATACCAATTGTAATTAAACATAACAAATTACCAATTGTAAAACAACATAACAAATTTGAATGTCTAAACACAAATTTTGATACCAATTGTAAGAATATATTTCTTTTTGAAAAACATATAAAGAAATTTGATGTTGATATCGTATGTTCAAAATAACAACTTTTGATCATAAAGAGTGGGAGTACAAATACCAATTGAAATACAAAATCAAATTTTCTCCCCCTTTATGAGATACAAACTAAAGACATGCATAGTCTTGATAACAATTTAAAAGTAATCAATTTAAACAAAATTGAAACTCAAGCACTAGCATAAATACAAACATATATATATATGTATGAAAGATAGATACCAATAGAAATTGATATACTTGGAATTTAAAGCATACATACATACAAAACATATATGAGTATATAAGAAGATCAAAATGATACCAATTGAAAGAGTTCAATGATACCAATTGACATAACAATAAGTTCAAGTGTATACATCATATTATCTACCACCCAATCATAATTCAAGTTTTAAAGATTTTCAATTTAGGGCATACATGAACATGATCTCCCATCCTACCGCCCTTGGAAGGTAGGGGTTTTCAAAGTTAGATTTGAAAATGTAGTTTTGTTTGAAAATCACTACCAAAATGAAGAACGCCGCAACTAGTTAAATGGAAAATTTGTTAACTAGCACGAAATCCTTCAAGCAAGGAATAAAACAAAATTGAAATTCACATGATAATCATCACTCTAACCAATAAAGCATAACTCATGAGAAACAAAACATGAGCAATAGATATGAGTGTACAAATAATATGTGAAGATCATAATCATGAAAAATATTTCATTAAGCTCAATTATTCTTTAAAACACGAAATCATCAAAACTATCTAATCTTCAAGGCATATGTATGTCTAATACAAACTAATGTATACATACATATCCAAAACATAAAGAGTCCACAAGATATATGCATTAAGGCACGTGGCTCAAAAAGGATACTCATGTATAGTCAATAGTTTGGATAAGATGGACATATACATGAAGTTAAACATAAATACATGAAACATGAAAAACTAAATTTTCATCACAACAAATTTCATTTCAAGGTATATGTATGAATTGTCAAACATGAAGTATACATACATATCCCTAAACACAATTGAGTGCATATATAGATTTGCATGAAAGGCAAATGACTCAAAGGGTATACATGTATATCTTAAAGTTTGACAATAATACACATATACATGAAGTGAAAACTCATAAAACAAATCCAAAAATGGAATACAAGTTAGAAATGTATGAATCATCAAAACTAGACTATACTAGCACATCTAATGGGAACAAACAAGCATTCAATCCCAAACATATATAGATTTGTTTGTGGCCCATTCTATGTACAAGTATATAACTAGTCTTAATGAAACTAACACTTAAACATATATTCAAAACATTAAGCATCAAACAAATATAAAAGTCATCATGATAAAGCTAAAACATGATTACTATGTAAATTCACATGTATTAGATTCATGATGTACACTATAACTTAAACAAAAGTGAGAACACTAAGTATGATTCAAATAAGCATGTGTGTCTCAGATACTATACATGTATGTCAAGGATCTAATAAACATGGAATGAACATACTAATCCATAGACATCAAAAACATGCTAAAAACATTAAAACATGGAAAGCATGTAAACAATAAATGGGAGTAAAGGATTGTTACCAAAACCGAAGAAGCAACTCTCCTTGTCTCCAAAACGTGGTGGTCATCTCCACCAAATCTTCCCTTGAAAGTGATGCATCCAATTTGATTTCCATGAAGTCCGGAACGCATCCACTCCAAGGTGCTAACACTCTCACGTCATGTGAGAGCCCACACCTACATCAAATAAAGGAGGGGTGGTCTTTGGTACCCATACCTTCTTGTTGGGTCCATGGGGGTTAGTTCCTTCTCTAACCCAAATAAATTTCTTTGCTAAATTAGTAGTATGTAATCTATCAAAACAAAATTTAGCAAGGTGGCCCTTACGTCCACAATGTGTACATGTGTACACATGAGCATACATGTGATGGGTGTGTGTCCGTGAGGAGCATGTGTATGCCGTGAAGGGTGTGCATGCATAAAGGATGGAACTTGTTTCTTTCGAACCAAGGTTTCCAACCGATTGTGGTTCAAGGCACATTGGCTCATAGTGGAGCCCAAACAATCAACCTTCTTCTTAAGCAAACAAATATCATCATTAATCTTAGAAGAAGAAGTGTGGCATGCAATAGGTGAAGTGTGTGATACTACCCTAGCATGGCAAACAAGTGCATCAATCTTATTTTGCAAAACAATATTCTTATCTAAACAAACATTCAACTCATTTGAAATAGAAATGATTTTGTTTTTCAAAGCAACATTCTCTTTTAAAACAAAATCAACTTTAGAAGACATATTTTCATTTTTCTTCAAAAGAATTTCACAATCATTTTTAGACTTTAAAAATTTATTTTCTTTTAAAGCAAGTTCCAATTGAGATCTCAATGAATCCCTTTCATTATAGACCTCAACCTTCTCTTGCAAAACAATATCAAGTCTAGATTGTAAACACTTATTTTCTTTTTCAATTCCTAGACTTTTCTTTTTCAAAATCTTATATTTTTCTATAAGTTTTTCACAAACAATTGAAAGTTCTTCATTTATAGCATGGACATCAATATGATCATTTGAAGAACTAGAACAATCATCACTATCATAGTGGGGTTCCGAATGTACCTCAAGGGAGTCATTCCCTTGGACCATGAAGCATTGAGAATCGGATTCTCCACTAAATTCCTCCGATTGATTTGGCACTTGAAGCTTGGAGGTGGTGGTTGTTGTCAATTTGTTCCATACTGCAAAGGCGGAATCAAGATTAGAAACACGTAAAAGATAATCTTTAGATAAAGTGCTTCTAATGGCCTCTAGGGCTTGTGCATTGGCCCCTATATGATTACCATCACCAAGATAACATCTCTTGGTGGCGGCAAGGAAGACATGCAACCTAGGGTCTTTAGGTACATGGACATCCTATACTTCCAAACATCAATGTTGGAAGGGTCAAAGCTAGGAGGGGTCATGAAGTCCATGGTAAACTATATATGAATGTGCAAACAAACAAATGCAAATGAGATTAGCAAGCAAATAGATCACTCCTAGGATGTTAAGCCTAAGTATCAGGAGCACTAGCTCTGATACCAATTGAAAAACACCTAGAGGGGGGGTGAATAGGTGTAATTGCTAATCTAAGAAACTCAATGCAAACTAAGTGCGCTAAATGCGGAAGCTAATGCAAATTATGCACAAACTAATACAATACAACAAGTGTAGCCGAATTCCCCTTGCGAGGCTCTGGACTAACTCCCCTTGATTCCCCTTGAAATGGGTTGAGGTGCTATGTGAAGCTCTTGTTGGATGAGTATAAGTTAGGCACACACACACAAGCAATCCAAGCAATATAAAATACACACAATCAAGCCAAGCATATAAGAATGAATAGCAATATGAATAAATGCAAGGCAATATGAAATATGCACAACACAAGCAAATATGATATGATATGAATATGATGCTTTGCACAAATATAAGAGAGAGAGTTAGAGAGACAATGGATCAATACGCAAACACCAAGATTTGTTTCGAGGTTCGAGCACCTTGCTCTACATCCCCGCCTACACCACCGTGTAGGATTTCCACTATCTCAACTCCCACCGAGGGAACCTCTACCAAAGAGGATTTCTTACAACTCTAGGAGTACCAAACTCCTCTCTCAAACAACAACCTCCTCACAACCGAGGGGTTAGGCCCGTAGCCAATACAACAACCAATCCACACACCTCTACCGAAGAGGCTCACAACCAAACTCCACCTCTACCTAAGAGGGAGCAAACCAATACCACTCCGATCACCTCTACCGAAGAGGGATACAACAAATAAAGGAGGGTTTACAACAAGTGGTTCAAAAACCACAAACTCTCTTTTTCTTTCTTTTTCCACAAAAACAAAGATCCTAATAGTTTAGGATAGAAGATAGCTCAAGTGTGGAAAACTAGGTGTTTGGAAAACTAGCAACAAAGAAAATCACTTGGGAAAATCCTTCCAAAAGATATAGAATGAAAACCAAGACAAATCTCCCAAAATATTCTTTTCTTTGATTTTTCCAAAAACCTAAAACAATAAAGATTGAAGAATTAAAGCCCCAAACACTTTTGAAAACTTGTTTTAAAACCTCTAGAAACCAGAAATTTTCTCCTTAAAAAACTTGGCCAAAATCCCCAAAGAGATGGAGTTTATATAGGCCAAACAGAAAACTAGCCGTTAGAGCTGAGCTGGCAGCTCTGACAGGCGTCGGTCGACCGGCCCGGTCGACCGCCAACGGTCAGAAAAGTGACCGTTGGGCACTAGCGGTCGACCGGCCCGGTCGACCGAAACATCCTGAGAGTTGAACTCTCAACTCGGTCGACCGGTCCGGTCGACCGACTACAATGTGTAGCCAGCGTGCACGTCTGTGCACATCGGTCGACCGACCCGGTCGACCGGCCACTTGGTGCGGTCGACCGGTCCGGTCGACCGAACTGGCCTGGCAGGCACAGTGCAGATCTGCACAGATACGGGATTTGAAAATAGGTCTTTTCACTCAATAAAAATCCCATAAATTCACAGTAAATCTAAAAAAATAGTTTTAATCACAATAAAAACTGTTTTTCTAAAAATATGTTTTTCTAAAACTTGTTTTATCATTTTATGTTAAAACATAAACATGTGATAAAAATTTCAAGACAATATATCAACATATCAATTCATTTTAGAGTCTTGCAAATTTTATCAAAAACAAAACCTGTATTTTGTCAAACTTGATTTTTCCAAAACATGAATAGGGATATCAAAAAAATTTTGTTTACCAAGTTAAAGCATGTATGTATAAATAGAAAACATCTACTATACATATACCATATGTAAACTTGTTTTGATCAACTATTCATAAAAACTAAATATCAAATCATAAAACGTGTGTGTTTTGTGTTCACTTGAGCATATCAACTAAACTAAGCTTTACAAATGGATCTAAAACACAACTCTAAACTAGAATACCTAAGTCTTCTTGTCGATCTTCCATCTTCAAGTAGACTCGATCCCAAACGCGTGATCCTCCAAGTGCAAAGGTATGATCTTTAAGCTTTGGCACCGGAATCATCATGAATAGCTTCTAATCATCTTGTTGAAGCTAATCACCAACCTAATATCCTGTTAATGATCTGAAACTTAGAAACACAAGAATATTAGTAAACATAACTACATGAGTGTTGATCATCATCAAAACTAGAGTGGAAGGCCATTGGGCCAACAATCTCCCCCTTTTTGATGATGACAAAACTCATGGAGTTATATATGCATGGATTAAAGTTAAGCTTCAAAGAAGCTCCCCCTTAACTCATGCATAGGGATAAACAATAAATATATGCAATGAATGTTAAACATGAAACATGCATATGCATAAACAATAATTGGTTCTAGATATCAAATGGAATATTCAAAACAAAATAAGCTCTAGATACCAATTACAAAGCAAACTCTATAAATCAATTAAACTTACTTGAGATTCTTGAGATTAAAACATAATATATGCATAAACATAAGCATGCATATAAAAAATATGTACCAATCATGCATAGAAGTATTTGTGTTTTATATGCATGTTAAACTCTCAAATAATTCTCCCCCTTTTTGTCAATCATCAACAAAGGGGTAAACAATCAAAACCATAGATAAAATGAGGGGTAAAAATCTTTCTCCCCCTTTTTGTCAATCAAAACGATGCAAAACAATGTTCTCCCCCTTTTTGTCTAAACAAAAAAAAAAAACAAAATCAATAAGGGGTGACTACAAACATGATATCAATTAAAAATATGTCAATGAAGCATCTTGATACCAATAAACAAGAATCAATATATGTTATATGCTATATACATTCATGAAGAGGAAGACGCTAAGTTAGCTTCCCTACACATATGCATTACATGAAGAAGGGATGACAAGCCCCAATTCACATAACACATATTATGTAATGCATAAGAGGAGATGTGAAGCTCCCCCTACACACGTATATCATATAAAGAAGAGTTGTCAAGCTCCTCAATTTATAATATACTCAACATGAATCTATATGTAAGAGAGATGTTAAGCTCTCCTTGCATATAGGAAATACAAATCAAAACTTTGAATATTTTCTTTAAACAAAATTTTGAAAATACCAATTGTAATTAAACATAACAAATACCAATTGTAAAACAACATAACAAATTTTGAATGTCTAAACACAAATTTTGATACCAATTGTAAGAATATATTTCTTTTGAAAAACATATAAAGAAATTTGATGTTGATATCGTATGTTCAAAATAACACTTTTGATCATAGTGAGTATAATATACTTGACAAAACAATAATTTTATACATAGTAGATACGAGTACAAATACCAAGAAATAAAAATCAAATTTCTCCCCTTTATGAGATACAAACTAAAGAATGCCAAGTCTTGATAACAATTTAAAAGTAATCAATTTAAACAAAATTGAAACTCAAGCACTAGCATAAATACAAATATATATATATATAATATATATATATGTATGAAAGATAGATACCAATAGAAATTGATATACTTGGAATTTAAAGCATACATACATACAAAACATATATGAGTATATAAGAAGATCAAAATGATACCATTGAAAGAGTTCAATGATACCAATTGACATAACAATAAGTTCAAGTGTATACATCATATTATCTACCACCCAATCATAATTCAAGTTTTAAAGATTTTCAATTTAGGGCATACATGAACATGATCTCCCATCCTACCGCCCTTGGAAGGTAGGGGTTTTCAAAGTTAGATTTGAAAATGTAGTTTTGTTTGAAAATCACTACCAAAATGAAGAACGCCGCAACTAGTTAAATGGAAAATTTGTTAACTAGCACGAAATCCTTCAAGCAAGGAATAAAACAAAATTGAAATTCACATGATAATCATCACTCTAACCAATAAAGCATAACTCATGAGAAACAAAACATGAGCAATAGATATGAGTGTACAAATAATATGTGAAGATCATAATCATGAAAAATATTTCATTAAGCTCAATTATTCTTTAAAACACGAAATCATCAAAACTATCTAATCTTCAAGGCATATGTATGTCTAATACAAACTAATGTATACATACATATCCAAAACATAAAGAGTCCACAAGATATATGCATTAAGGCACGTGGCTCAAAAAGGATACTCATGTATAGTCAATAGTTTGGATAAGATGGACATATACATGAAGTTAAACATAAATACATGAAACATGAAAAACTAAATTTTCATCACAACAAATTTCATTTCAAGGTATATGTATGAATTGTCAAACATGAAGTATACATACATATCCCTAAACAATTGAGTGCATATATAGATTTGCATGAAAGGCAAATGACTCAAAGGGTATACATGTATATCTTAAAGTTTGACAATAATACACATATACATGAAGTGAAAACTCATAAAACAAATCCAAAATGGAATACAAGTTAGAAATGTATGAATCATCAAAACTAGACTATACTAGCACATCTAATGGGAACAAACAAGCATTCAATCCCAAACATATATAGATTTGTTTGTGGCCCATTCTATGTACAGTATATAACTAGTCTTAATGAAAACTAACACTTAAACATATATTCAAAACATTAAGCATCAAAACAAATATAAAAGTCATCATGATAAAGCTAAAACATGATTACTATGTAAATTCACATGTATTAGATTCATGATGTACACTATAACTTAAACAAAAGTGAGAACACTAAGTATGATTCAAATAAGCATGTGTGTCTCAGATACTATACATGTATGTCAAGGATCTAATAAACATGGAATGAACATACTAATCCATAGACATCAAAAACATGCTAAAAACATTAAAACATGGAAAGCATGTAAACAATAAATGGGAGTAAAGGATTGTTACCAAAACCGAAGAAGCAACTCTCCTTGTCTCCAAAACGTGGTGGTCATCTCCACCAAATCTTCCCTTGAAAGTGATGCATCCAATTTGATTTCCATGAAGTCCGGAACGCATCCACTCCAAGGTGCTAACACTCTCACGTCATGTGAGAGCCCACACCTACATCAAATAAAGGAGGGGTGGTCTTTGGTACCCATACCTTCTTGTTGGGTCCATGGGGGTTAGTTCCTTCTCTAACCCAAATAAATTTCTTTGCTAAATTAGTAGTATGTAATCTATCAAAACAAAATTTAGCAAGGTGGCCCTTACGTCCACAATGTGTACATGTGTACACATGAGCATACATGTGATGGGTGTGTCCGTGAGGAGCATGTGTATGCCGTGAAGGGTGTGCATGCATAAAGGATGGAACTTGTTTCTTTCGAACCAAGGTTTCCAACCGATTGTGGTTCAAGGCACATTGGCTCATAGTGGAGCCCAAACAATCAACCTTCTTCTTAAGCAAACAAATATCATCATTAATCTTAGAAGAAGAAGTGTGGCATGCAATAGGTGAAGTGTGTGATACTACCCTAGCATGGCAAACAAGTGCATCAATCTTATTTTGCAAAACAATATTCTTATCTAAACAAACATTCAACTCATTTGAAATAGAAATGATTTTGTTTTTCAAAGCAACATTCTCTTTTAAAACAAAATCAACTTTAGAAGACATATTTTCATTTTTCTTCAAAAGAATTTCACAATCATTTTTAGACTTTAAAAATTTATTTTCTTTTAAAGCAAGTTCCAATTGAGATCTCAATGAATCCCTTTCATTATAGACCTCAACCTTCTCTTGCAAAACAATATCAAGTCTAGATTGTAAACACTTATTTTCTTTTTCAATTCCTAGACTTTTCTTTTTCAAAATCTTATATTTTTCTATAAGTTTTTCACAAACAATTGAAAGTTCTTCATTTATAGCATGGACATCAATATGATCATTTGAAGAACTAGAACAATCATCACTATCATAGTGGGGTTCCGAATGTACCTCAAGGGAGTCATTCCCTTGGACCATGAAGCATTGAGAATCGGATTCTCCACTAAATTCCTCCGATTGATTTGGCACTTGAAGCTTGGAGGTGGTGGTTGTTGTCAATTTGTTCCATACTGCAAAGGCGGAATCAAGATTAGAAACACGTAAAAGATAATCTTTAGATAAAGTGCTTCTAATGGCCTCTAGGGCTTGTGCATTGGCCCCTATATGATTACCATCACCAAGATAACATCTCTTGGTGGCGGCAAGGAAGACATGCAAACCTAGGGTCTTTAGGTACATGGACATCCTATACTTCCAAACATCAATGTTGGAAGGGTCAAGCTAGGAGGGGTCATGAAGTCCATGGTAAACTATATATGAATGTGCAAACAAACAAATGCAAATGAGATTAGCAAGCAAATAGATCACTCCTAGGATGTTAAGCCTAAGTATCAGGAGCACTAGCTCTGATACCAATTGAAAAACACCTAGAGGGGGGGTGAATAGGTGTAATTGCTAATCTAAGAAACTCAATGCAAACTAAGTGCGCTAAATGCGGAAGCTAATGCAAATTATGCACAAACTAATACAATACAACAAGTGTAGCCGAATTCCCTTGCGAGGCTCTGGACTAACTCCCCTTGATTCCCCTTGAAATGGGTTGAGGTGCTATGTGAAGCTCTTGTTGGATGAGTATAAGTTAGGCACACACACACAAGCAATCCAAGCAATATAAAATACACACAATCAAGCCAAGCATATAAGAATGAATAGCAATATGAATAAATGCAAGGCAATATGAAATATGCACAACACAAGCAAATATGATATGATATGAATATGATGCTTTGCACAAATATAAGAGAGAGAGTTAGAGAGACAATGGATCAATACGCAAACACCAAGATTTGTTTCGAGGTTCGAGCACCTTGCTCTACATCCCCGCCTACACCACCGTGTAGGATTTCCACTATCTCAACTCCCACCGAGGGAACCTCTACCAAAGAGGATTTCTTACAACTCTAGGAGTACCAAACTCCTCTCTCAAACAACAACCTCCTCACAACCGAGGGGTTAGGCCCGTAGCCAATACAACAACCAATCCACACACCTCTACCGAAGAGGCTCACAACCAAACTCCACCTCTACCTAAGAGGGAGCAAACCAATACCACTCCGATCACCTCTACCGAAGAGGGATACAACAAATAAAGGAGGGTTTACAACAAGTGGTTCAAAAACCACAAACTCTCTTTTTCTTTCTTTTTCCACAAAAACAAAGATCCTAATAGTTTAGGATAGAAGATAGCTCAAGTGTGGAAAACTAGGTGTTTGGAAAACTAGCAACAAAGAAAATCACTTGGGAAAATCCTTCCAAAAGATATAGAATGAAAACCAAGACAAATCTCCCAAAATATTCTTTTCTTTGATTTTTCCAAAAACCTAAAACAATAAAGATTGAAGAATTAAAGCCCCAAACACTTTTGAAAACTTGTTTTAAAACCTCTAGAAACCAGAAATTTTTCTCCTTAAAAAACTTGGCCAAAATCCCCAAAGAGATGGAGTTTATATAGGCCAAACAGAAAACTAGCCGTTAGAGCTGAGCTGGCAGCTCTGACAGGCGTCGGTCGACCGGCCCGGTCGACCGCCAACGGTCAGAAAAGTGACCGTTGGGCACTAGCGGTCGACCGGCCCGGTCGACCGAAACATCCTGAGAGTTGAACTCTCAACTCGGTCGACCGGTCCGGTCGACCGACTACAATGTGTAGCCAGCGTGCACGTCTGTGCACATCGGTCGACCGACCCGGTCGACCGGCCACTTGGTGCGGTCGACCGGTCCGGTCGACCGAACTGGCCTGGCAGGCACAGTGCAGATCTGCACAGATACGGGATTTGAAAATAGGTCTTTTCACTCAATAAAAATCCCATAAATTCACAGTAAATCTAAAAAAATAGTTTTAATCACAATAAAAACTGTTTTTCTAAAAATATGTTTTTCTAAAACTTGTTTTATCATTTTATGTTAAAACATAAACATGTGATAAAAATTTCAAGACAATATATCAACATATCAATTCATTTTAGAGTCTTGCAAATTTTATCAAAAACAAAACCTGTATTTTGTCAAACTTGATTTTTCCAAAACATGAATAGGGATATCAAAATAAGTTTGTTTACCAAGTTAAAGCATGTATGTATAAATAGAAAACATCTACTATACATATACCATATGTAAACTTGTTTTGATCAACTATTCATAAAAACTAAATATCAAATCATAAAACGTGTGTGTTTTGTGTTCACTTGAGCATATCAACTAAACTAAGCTTTACAAATGGATCTAAAACACAAACTCTAAACTAGAATACCTAAGTCTTCTTGTCGATCTTCCATCTTCAAGTAGACTCGATCCCAAACGCGTGATCCTCCAAGTGCAAAGGTATGATCTTTAAGCTTTGGCACCGGAATCATCATGAATAGCTTCTAATCATCTTGTTGAAGCTAATCACCAACCTAATATCCTGTTAATGATCTGAAACTTAGAAACACAAGAATATTAGTAAACATAACTACATGAGTGTTGATCATCATCAAAACTAGAGTGGAAGGCCATTGGGCCAACAATCTCCCCCTTTTTGATGATGACAAAACTCATGGAGTTATATATGCATGGATTAAAGTTAAGCTTCAAAGAAGCTCCCCCTTAACTCATGCATAGGGATAAACAATAAATATATGCAATGAATGTTAAACATGAAACATGCATATGCATAAACAATAATTGGTTCTAGATATCAAATGGAATATTCAAAACAAAATAAGCTCTAGATACCAATTACAAAGCAAACTCTATAAATCAATTAAACTTACTTGAGATTCTTGAGATTAAAACATAATATATGCATAAACATAAGCATGCATATAAAAAATATGTACCAATCATGCATAGAAGTATTTGTGTTTTATATGCATGTTAAACTCTCAAATAATTCTCCCCCTTTTTGTCAATCATCAACAAAGGGGTAAACAATCAAAACCATAGATAAAATGAGGGGTAAAAATCTTTCTCCCCCTTTTTGTCAATCAAAACGATGCAAACAATGTTCTCCCCCTTTTTGTCTAAAACAAAAAAAAACAAAATCAATAAGGGGTGACTACAAACATGATATCAATTAAAAATATGTCAATGAAGCATCTTGATACCAATAAACAAGAATCAATATATGTTATATGCTATATACATTCATGAAGAGGAAGACGCTAAGTTAGCTTCCCTACACATATGCATTACATGAAGAAGGGATGACAAGCCCCAATTCACATAACACATATTATGTAATGCATAAGAGGAGATGTGAAGCTCCCCCTACACACGTATATCATATAAAGAAGAGTTGTCAAGCTCCTCAATTTATAATATACTCAACATGAATCTATATGTAAGAGAGATGTTAAGCTCTCCTTGCATATAGGAAATACAAATCAAAACTTTGAATATTTTCTTTAAACAAAATTTTGAAAATACCAATTGTAATTAAACATAACAAATTACCAATTGTAAAACAACATAACAAATTTTGAATGTCTAAACACAAATTTTGATACCAATTGTAAGAATATATTTCTTTTTGAAAAACATATAAAGAAATTTGATGTTGATATCGTATGTTCAAAATAACAACTTTTGATCATAAAGAGTGGGAGTACAAATACCAATTGAAATACAAAATCAAATTTTCTCCCCCTTTATGAGATACAAACTAAAGACATGCATAGTCTTGATAACAATTTAAAAGTAATCAATTTAAACAAAATTGAAACTCAAGCACTAGCATAAATACAAACATATATATATATATGTATGAAAGATAGATACCAATAGAAATTGATATACTTGGAATTTAAAGCATACATACATACAAAACATATATGAGTATATAAGAAGATCAAAATGATACCAATTGAAAGAGTTCAATGATACCAATTGACATAACAATAAGTTCAAGTGTATACATCATATTATCTACCACCCAATCATAATTCAAGTTTTAAAGATTTTCAATTTAGGGCATACATGAACATGATCTCCCATCCTACCGCCCTTGGAAGGTAGGGGTTTTCAAAGTTAGATTTGAAAATGTAGTTTTGTTTGAAAATCACTACCAAAATGAAGAACGCCGCAACTAGTTAAATGGAAAATTTGTTAACTAGCACGAAATCCTTCAAGCAAGGAATAAAACAAAATTGAAATTCACATGATAATCATCACTCTAACCAATAAAGCATAACTCATGAGAAACAAAACATGAGCAATAGATATGAGTGTACAAATAATATGTGAAGATCATAATCATGAAAAATATTTCATTAAGCTCAATTATTCTTTAAAACACGAAATCATCAAAACTATCTAATCTTCAAGGCATATGTATGTCTAATACAAACTAATGTATACATACATATCCAAAACATAAAGAGTCCACAAGATATATGCATTAAGGCACGTGGCTCAAAAAGGATACTCATGTATAGTCAATAGTTTGGATAAGATGGACATATACATGAAGTTAAACATAAATACATGAAACATGAAAAACTAAATTTTCATCACAACAAATTTCATTTCAAGGTATATGTATGAATTGTCAAACATGAAGTATACATACATATCCCTAAACACAATTGAGTGCATATATAGATTTGCATGAAAGGCAAATGACTCAAAGGGTATACATGTATATCTTAAAGTTTGACAATAATACACATATACATGAAGTGAAAACTCATAAAACAAATCCAAAAATGGAATACAAGTTAGAAATGTATGAATCATCAAAACTAGACTATACTAGCACATCTAATGGGAACAAACAAGCATTCAATCCCAAACATATATAGATTTGTTTGTGGCCCATTCTATGTACAAGTATATAACTAGTCTTAATGAAAACTAACACTTAAACATATATTCAAAACATTAAGCATCAAAACAAATATAAAAGTCATCATGATAAAGCTAAAACATGATTACTATGTAAATTCACATGTATTAGATTCATGATGTACACTATAACTTAAACAAAAGTGAGAACACTAAGTATGATTCAAATAAGCATGTGTGTCTCAGATACTATACATGTATGTCAAGGATCTAATAAACATGGAATGAACATACTAATCCATAGACATCAAAAACATGCTAAAAACATTAAAACATGGAAAGCATGTAAACAATAAATGGGAGTAAAGGATTGTTACCAAAACCGAAGAAGCAACTCTCCTTGTCTCCAAAACGTGGTGGTCATCTCCACCAAATCTTCCCTTGAAAGTGATGCATCCAATTTGATTTCCATGAAGTCCGGAACGCATCCACTCCAAGGTGCTAACACTCTCACGTCATGTGAGAGCCCACACCTACATCAAATAAAGGAGGGGTGGTCTTTGGTACCCATACCTTCTTGTTGGGTCCATGGGGGTTAGTTCCTTCTCTAACCCAAATAAATTTCTTTGCTAAATTAGTAGTATGTAATCTATCAAAACAAAATTTAGCAAGGTGGCCCTTACGTCCACAATGTGTACATGTGTACACATGAGCATACATGTGATGGGTGTGTCCGTGAGGAGCATGTGTATGCCGTGAAGGGTGTGCATGCATAAAGGATGGAACTTGTTTCTTTCGAACCAAGGTTTCCAACCGATTGTGGTTCAAGGCACATTGGCTCATAGTGGAGCCCAAACAATCAACCTTCTTCTTAAGCAAACAAATATCATCATTAATCTTAGAAGAAGAAGTGTGGCATGCAATAGGTGAAGTGTGTGATACTACCCTAGCATGGCAAACAAGTGCATCAATCTTATTTTGCAAAACAATATTCTTATCTAAACAAACATTCAACTCATTTGAAATAGAAATGATTTTGTTTTTCAAAGCAACATTCTCTTTTAAAACAAAATCAACTTTAGAAGACATATTTTCATTTTTCTTCAAAAGAATTTCACAATCATTTTTAGACTTTAAAAATTTATTTTCTTTTAAAGCAAGTTCCAATTGAGATCTCAATGAATCCCTTTCATTATAGACCTCAACCTTCTCTTGCAAAACAATATCAAGTCTAGATTGTAAACACTTATTTTCTTTTTCAATTCCTAGACTTTTCTTTTTCAAAATCTTATATTTTTCTATAAGTTTTTCACAAACAATTGAAAGTTCTTCATTTATAGCATGGACATCAATATGATCATTTGAAGAACTAGAACAATCATCACTATCATAGTGGGGTTCCGAATGTACCTCAAGGGAGTCATTCCCTTGGACCATGAAGCATTGAGAATCGGATTCTCCACTAAATTCCTCCGATTGATTTGGCACTTGAAGCTTGGAGGTGGTGGTTGTTGTCAATTTGTTCCATACTGCAAAGGCGGAATCAAGATTAGAAACACGTAAAAGATAATCTTTAGATAAAGTGCTTCTAATGGCCTCTAGGGCTTGTGCATTGGCCCCTATATGATTACCATCACCAAGATAACATCTCTTGGTGGCGGCAAGGAAGACATGCAAACCTAGGGTCTTTAGGTACATGGACATCCTATACTTCCAAACATCAATGTTGGAAGGGTCAAAGCTAGGAGGGGTCATGAAGTCCATGGTAAACTATATATGAATGTGCAAACAAACAAATGCAAATGAGATTAGCAAGCAAATAGATCACTCCTAGGATGTTAAGCCTAAGTATCAGGAGCACTAGCTCTGATACCAATTGAAAAACACCTAGAGGGGGGGTGAATAGGTGTAATTGCTAATCTAAGAAACTCAATGCAAACTAAGTGCGCTAAATGCGGAAGCTAATGCAAATTATGCACAAACTAATACAATACAACAAGTGTAGCCGAATTCCCCTTGCGAGGCTCTGGACTAACTCCCCTTGATTCCCCTTGAAATGGGTTGAGGTGCTATGTGAAGCTCTTGTTGGATGAGTATAAGTTAGGCACACACACACAAGCAATCCAAGCAATATAAAATACACACAATCAAGCCAAGCATATAAGAATGAATAGCAATATGAATAAATGCAAGGCAATATGAAATATGCACAACACAAGCAAATATGATATGATATGAATATGATGCTTTGCACAAATATAAGAGAGAGAGTTAGAGAGACAATGGATCAATACGCAAACACCAAGATTTGTTTCGAGGTTCGAGCACCTTGCTCTACATCCCCGCCTACACCACCGTGTAGGATTTCCACTATCTCAACTCCCACCGAGGGAACCTCTACCAAAGAGGATTTCTTACAACTCTAGGAGTACCAAACTCCTCTCTCAAACAACAACCTCCTCACAACCGAGGGGTTAGGCCCGTAGCCAATACAACAACCAATCCACACACCTCTACCGAAGAGGCTCACAACCAAACTCCACCTCTACCTAAGAGGGAGCAAACCAATACCACTCCGATCACCTCTACCGAAGAGGGATACAACAAATAAAGGAGGGTTTACAACAAGTGGTTCAAAAACCACAAACTCTCTTTTTCTTTCTTTTTCCACAAAAACAAAGATCCTAATAGTTTAGGATAGAAGATAGCTCAAGTGTGGAAAACTAGGTGTTTGGAAAACTAGCAACAAAGAAAATCACTTGGGAAAATCCTTCCAAAAGATATAGAATGAAAACCAAGACAAATCTCCCAAAATATTCTTTTCTTTGATTTTTCCAAAAACCTAAAACAATAAAGATTGAAGAATTAAAGCCCCAAACACTTTTGAAAACTTGTTTTAAAACCTCTAGAAACCAGAAATTTTTCTCCTTAAAAAACTTGGCCAAAATCCCCAAAGAGATGGAGTTTATATAGGCCAAACAGAAAACTAGCCGTTAGAGCTGAGCTGGCAGCTCTGACAGGCGTCGGTCGACCGGCCCGGTCGACCGCCAACGGTCAGAAAAGTGACCGTTGGGCACTAGCGGTCGACCGGCCCGGTCGACCGAAACATCCTGAGAGTTGAACTCTCAACTCGGTCGACCGGTCCGGTCGACCGACTACAATGTGTAGCCAGCGTGCACGTCTGTGCACATCGGTCGACCGACCCGGTCGACCGGCCACTTGGTGCGGTCGACCGGTCCGGTCGACCGAACTGGCCTGGCAGGCACAGTGCAGATCTGCACAGATACGGGATTTGAAAATAGGTCTTTTCACTCAATAAAAATCCCATAAATTCACAGTAAATCTAAAAAAATAGTTTTAATCACAATAAAAACTGTTTTTCTAAAAATATGTTTTTCTAAAACTTGTTTTATCATTTTATGTTAAAACATAAACATGTGATAAAAATTTCAAGACAATATATCAACATATCAATTCATTTTAGAGTCTTGCAAATTTTATCAAAAACAAAACCTGTATTTTGTCAAACTTGATTTTTCCAAAACATGAATAGGGATATCAAAATAAGTTTGTTTACCAAGTTAAAGCATGTATGTATAAATAGAAAACATCTACTATACATATACCATATGTAAACTTGTTTTGATCAACTATTCATAAAAACTAAATATCAAATCATAAAACGTGTGTGTTTTGTGTTCACTTGAGCATATCAACTAAACTAAGCTTTACAAATGGATCTAAAACACAAACTCTAAACTAGAATACCTAAGTCTTCTTGTCGATCTTCCATCTTCAAGTAGACTCGATCCCAAACGCGTGATCCTCCAAGTGCAAAGGTATGATCTTTAAGCTTTGGCACCGGAATCATCATGAATAGCTTCTAATCATCTTGTTGAAGCTAATCACCAACCTAATATCCTGTTAATGATCTGAAACTTAGAAACACAAGAATATTAGTAAACATAACTACATGAGTGTTGATCATCATCAAAACTAGAGTGGAAGGCCATTGGGCCAACAATCTCCCCCTTTTTGATGATGACAAAACTCATGGAGTTATATATGCATGGATTAAAGTTAAGCTTCAAAGAAGCTCCCCCTTAACTCATGCATAGGGATAAACAATAAATATATGCAATGAATGTTAAACATGAAACATGCATATGCATAAACAATAATTGGTTCTAGATATCAAATGGAATATTCAAAACAAAATAAGCTCTAGATACCAATTACAAAGCAAACTCTATAAATCAATTAAACTTACTTGAGATTCTTGAGATTAAAACATAATATATGCATAAACATAAGCATGCATATAAAAAATATGTACCAATCATGCATAGAAGTATTTGTGTTTTATATGCATGTTAAACTCTCAAATAATTCTCCCCCTTTTTGTCAATCATCAACAAAGGGGTAAACAATCAAAACCATAGATAAAATGAGGGGTAAAAATCTTTCTCCCCCTTTTTGTCAATCAAAACGATGCAAACAATGTTCTCCCCCTTTTTGTCTAAAACAAAAAAAAAACAAAATCAATAAGGGGTGACTACAAACATGATATCAATTAAAAATATGTCAATGAAGCATCTTGATACCAATAAACAAGAATCAATATATGTTATATGCTATATACATTCATGAAGAGGAAGACGCTAAGTTAGCTTCCCTACACATATGCATTACATGAAGAAGGGATGACAAGCCCCAATTCACATAACACATATTATGTAATGCATAAGAGGAGATGTGAAGCTCCCCCTACACACGTATATCATATAAAGAAGAGTTGTCAAGCTCCTCAATTTATAATATACTCAACATGAATCTATATGTAAGAGAGATGTTAAGCTCTCCTTGCATATAGGAAATACAAATCAAAACTTTGAATATTTTCTTTAAACAAAATTTTGAAAATACCAATTGTAATTAAACATAACAAATTACCAATTGTAAAACAACATAACAAATTTTGAATGTCTAAACACAAATTTTGATACCAATTGTAAGAATATATTTCTTTTTGAAAAACATATAAAGAAATTTGATGTTGATATCGTATGTTCAAAATAACAACTTTTGATCATAAAGAGTGGGAGTACAAATACCAATTGAAATACAAAATCAAATTTTCTCCCCCTTTATGAGATACAAACTAAAGACATGCATAGTCTTGATAACAATTTAAAAGTAATCAATTTAAACAAAATTGAAACTCAAGCACTAGCATAAATACAAACATATATATATATATATGTATGAAAGATAGATACCAATAGAAATTGATATACTTGGAATTTAAAGCATACATACATACAAAACATATATGAGTATATAAGAAGATCAAAATGATACCAATTGAAAGAGTTCAATGATACCAATTGACATAACAATAAGTTCAAGTGTATACATCATATTATCTACCACCCAATCATAATTCAAGTTTTAAAGATTTTCAATTTAGGGCATACATGAACATGATCTCCCATCCTACCGCCCTTGGAAGGTAGGGGTTTTCAAAGTTAGATTTGAAAATGTAGTTTTGTTTGAAAATCACTACCAAAATGAAGAACGCCGCAACTAGTTAAATGGAAAATTTGTTAACTAGCACGAAATCCTTCAAGCAAGGAATAAAACAAAATTGAAATTCACATGATAATCATCACTCTAACCAATAAAGCATAACTCATGAGAAACAAAACATGAGCAATAGATATGAGTGTACAAATAATATGTGAAGATCATAATCATGAAAAATATTTCATTAAGCTCAATTATTCTTTAAAACACGAAATCATCAAAACTATCTAATCTTCAAGGCATATGTATGTCTAATACAAACTAATGTATACATACATATCCAAAACATAAAGAGTCCACAAGATATATGCATTAAGGCACGTGGCTCAAAAAGGATACTCATGTATAGTCAATAGTTTGGATAAGATGGACATATACATGAAGTTAAACATAAATACATGAAACATGAAAAACTAAATTTTCATCACAACAAATTTCATTTCAAGGTATATGTATGAATTGTCAAACATGAAGTATACATACATATCCCTAAACACAATTGAGTGCATATATAGATTTGCATGAAAGGCAAATGACTCAAAGGGTATACATGTATATCTTAAAGTTTGACAATAATACACATATACATGAAGTGAAAACTCATAAAACAAATCCAAAAATGGAATACAAGTTAGAAATGTATGAATCATCAAAACTAGACTATACTAGCACATCTAATGGGAACAAACAAGCATTCAATCCCAAACATATATAGATTTGTTTGTGGCCCATTCTATGTACAAGTATATAACTAGTCTTAATGAAAACTAACACTTAAACATATATTCAAAACATTAAGCATCAAAACAAATATAAAAGTCATCATGATAAAGCTAAAACATGATTACTATGTAAATTCACATGTATTAGATTCATGATGTACACTATAACTTAAACAAAAGTGAGAACACTAAGTATGATTCAAATAAGCATGTGTGTCTCAGATACTATACATGTATGTCAAGGATCTAATAAACATGGAATGAACATACTAATCCATAGACATCAAAAACATGCTAAAAACATTAAAACATGGAAAGCATGTAAACAATAAATGGGAGTAAAGGATTGTTACCAAAACCGAAGAAGCAACTCTCCTTGTCTCCAAAACGTGGTGGTCATCTCCACCAAATCTTCCCTTGAAAGTGATGCATCCAATTTGATTTCCATGAAGTCCGGAACGCATCCACTCCAAGGTGCTAACACTCTCACGTCATGTGAGAGCCCACACCTACATCAAATAAAGGAGGGGTGGTCTTTGGTACCCATACCTTCTTGTTGGGTCCATGGGGGTTAGTTCCTTCTCTAACCCAAATAAATTTCTTTGCTAAATTAGTAGTATGTAATCTATCAAAACAAAATTTAGCAAGGTGGCCCTTACGTCCACAATGTGTACATGTGTACACATGAGCATACATGTGATGGGTGTGTCCGTGAGGAGCATGTGTATGCCGTGAAGGGTGTGCATGCATAAAGGATGGAACTTGTTTCTTTCGAACCAAGGTTTCCAACCGATTGTGGTTCAAGGCACATTGGCTCATAGTGGAGCCCAAACAATCAACCTTCTTCTTAAGCAAACAAATATCATCATTAATCTTAGAAGAAGAAGTGTGGCATGCAATAGGTGAAGTGTGTGATACTACCCTAGCATGGCAAACAAGTGCATCAATCTTATTTTGCAAAACAATATTCTTATCTAAACAAACATTCAACTCATTTGAAATAGAAATGATTTTGTTTTTCAAAGCAACATTCTCTTTTAAAACAAAATCAACTTTAGAAGACATATTTTCATTTTTCTTCAAAAGAATTTCACAATCATTTTTAGACTTTAAAAATTTATTTTCTTTTAAAGCAAGTTCCAATTGAGATCTCAATGAATCCCTTTCATTATAGACCTCAACCTTCTCTTGCAAAACAATATCAAGTCTAGATTGTAAACACTTATTTTCTTTTTCAATTCCTAGACTTTTCTTTTTCAAAATCTTATATTTTTCTATAAGTTTTTCACAAACAATTGAAAGTTCTTCATTTATAGCATGGACATCAATATGATCATTTGAAGAACTAGAACAATCATCACTATCATAGTGGGGTTCCGAATGTACCTCAAGGGAGTCATTCCCTTGGACCATGAAGCATTGAGAATCGGATTCTCCACTAAATTCCTCCGATTGATTTGGCACTTGAAGCTTGGAGGTGGTGGTTGTTGTCAATTTGTTCCATACTGCAAAGGCGGAATCAAGATTAGAAACACGTAAAAGATAATCTTTAGATAAAGTGCTTCTAATGGCCTCTAGGGCTTGTGCATTGGCCCCTATATGATTACCATCACCAAGATAACATCTCTTGGTGGCGGCAAGGAAGACATGCAAACCTAGGGTCTTTAGGTACATGGACATCCTATACTTCCAAACATCAATGTTGGAAGGGTCAAAGCTAGGAGGGGTCATGAAGTCCATGGTAAACTATATATGAATGTGCAAACAAACAAATGCAAATGAGATTAGCAAGCAAATAGATCACTCCTAGGATGTTAAGCCTAAGTATCAGGAGCACTAGCTCTGATACCAATTGAAAAACACCTAGAGGGGGGGGTGAATAGGTGTAATTGCTAATCTAAGAAACTCAATGCAAACTAAGTGCGCTAAATGCGGAAGCTAATGCAAATTATGCACAAACTAATACAATACAACAAGTGTAGCCGAATTTTCCTTGCGAGGCTCTGGACTAACTCCCCTTGATTCCCCTTGAAATGGGTTGAGGTGCTATGTGAAGCTCTTGTTGGATGAGTATAAGTTAGGCACACACACACAAGCAATCCAAGCAATATAAAATACACACAATCAAGCCAAGCATATAAGAATGAATAGCAATATGAATAAATGCAAGGCAATATGAAATATGCACAACACAAGCAAATATGATATGATATGAATATGATGCTTTGCACAAATATAAGAGAGAGAGTTAGAGAGACAATGGATCAATACGCAAACACCAAGATTTGTTTCGAGGTTCGAGCACCTTGCTCTACATCCCCGCCTACACCACCGTGTAGGATTTCCACTATCTCAACTCCCACCGAGGGAACCTCTACCAAAGAGGATTTCTTACAACTCTAGGAGTACCAAACTCCTCTCTCAAACAACAACCTCCTCACAACCGAGGGGTTAGGCCCGTAGCCAATACAACAACCAATCCACACACCTCTACCGAAGAGGCTCACAACCAAACTCCACCTCTACCTAAGAGGGAGCAAACCAATACCACTCCGATCACCTCTACCGAAGAGGGATACAACAAATAAAGGAGGGTTTACAACAAGTGGTTCAAAAACCACAAACTCTCTTTTTCTTTCTTTTTCCACAAAAACAAAGATCCTAATAGTTTAGGATAGAAGATAGCTCAAGTGTGGAAAACTAGGTGTTTGGAAAACTAGCAACAAAGAAAATCACTTGGGAAAATCCTTCCAAAAGATATAGAATGAAAACCAAGACAAATCTCCCAAAATATTCTTTTCTTTGATTTTTCCAAAAACCTAAAACAATAAAGATTGAAGAATTAAAGCCCCAAACACTTTTGAAAACTTGTTTTAAAACCTCTAGAAACCAGAAATTTTTCTCCTTAAAAAACTTGGCCAAAATCCCCAAAGAGATGGAGTTTATATAGGCCAAACAGAAAACTAGCCGTTAGAGCTGAGCTGGCAGCTCTGACAGGCGTCGGTCGACCGGCCCGGTCGACCGCCAACGGTCAGAAAAGTGACCGTTGGGCACTAGCGGTCGACCGGCCCGGTCGACCGAAACATCCTGAGAGTTGAACTCTCAACTCGGTCGACCGGTCCGGTCGACCGACTACAATGTGTAGCCAGCGTGCACGTCTGTGCACATCGGTCGACCGACCCGGTCGACCGGCCACTTGGTGCGGTCGACCGGTCCGGTCGACCGAACTGGCCTGGCAGGCACAGTGCAGATCTGCACAGATACGGGATTTGAAAATAGGTCTTTTCACTCAATAAAAATCCCATAAATTCACAGTAAATCTAAAAAAATAGTTTTAATCACAATAAAAACTGTTTTTCTAAAAATATGTTTTTCTAAAACTTGTTTTATCATTTTATGTTAAAACATAAACATGTGATAAAAATTTCAAGACAATATATCAACATATCAATTCATTTTAGAGTCTTGCAAATTTTATCAAAAACAAAACCTGTATTTTGTCAAACTTGATTTTTCCAAAACATGAATAGGGATATCAAAATAAGTTTGTTTACCAAGTTAAAGCATGTATGTATAAATAGAAAACATCTACTATACATATACCATATGTAAACTTGTTTTGATCAACTATTCATAAAAACTAAATATCAAATCATAAAACGTGTGTGTTTTGTGTTCACTTGAGCATATCAACTAAACTAAGCTTTACAAATGGATCTAAAACACAAACTCTAAACTAGAATACCTAAGTCTTCTTGTCGATCTTCCATCTTCAAGTAGACTCGATCCCAAACGCGTGATCCTCCAAGTGCAAAGGTATGATCTTTAAGCTTTGGCACCGGAATCATCATGAATAGCTTCTAATCATCTTGTTGAAGCTAATCACCAACCTAATATCCTGTTAATGATCTGAAACTTAGAAACACAAGAATATTAGTAAACATAACTACATGAGTGTTGATCATCATCAAAACTAGAGTGGAAGGCCATTGGGCCAACAATCTCCCCCTTTTTGATGATGACAAAACTCATGGAGTTATATATGCATGGATTAAAGTTAAGCTTCAAAGAAGCTCCCCCTTAACTCATGCATAGGGATAAACAATAAATATATGCAATGAATGTTAAACATGAAACATGCATATGCATAAACAATAATTGGTTCTAGATATCAAATGGAATATTCAAAACAAAATAAGCTCTAGATACCAATTACAAAGCAAACTCTATAAATCAATTAAACTTACTTGAGATTCTTGAGATTAAAACATAATATATGCATAAACATAAGCATGCATATAAAAAATATGTACCAATCATGCATAGAAGTATTTGTGTTTTATATGCATGTTAAACTCTCAAATAATTCTCTCCCTTTTTGTCAATCATCAACAAAGGGGTAAACAATCAAAACCATAGATAAAATGAGGGGTAAAAATCTTTCTCCCCCTTTTTGTCAATCAAAACGATGCAAACAATGTTCTCCCCCTTTTTGTCTAAAACAAAAAAAAAACAAAATCAATAAGGGGTGACTACAAACATGATATCAATTAAAAATATGTCAATGAAGCATCTTGATACCAATAAACAAGAATCAATATATGTTATATGCTATATACATTCATGAAGAGGAAGACGCTAAGTTAGCTTCCCTACACATATGCATTACATGAAGAAGGGATGACAAGCCCCAATTCACATAACACATATTATGTAATGCATAAGAGGAGATGTGAAGCTCCCCCTACACACGTATATCATATAAAGAAGAGTTGTCAAGCTCCTCAATTTATAATATACTCAACATGAATCTATATGTAAGAGAGATGTTAAGCTCTCCTTGCATATAGGAAATACAAATCAAAACTTTGAATATTTTCTTTAAACAAAATTTTGAAAATACCAATTGTAATTAAACATAACAAATTACCAATTGTAAAACAACATAACAAATTTTGAATGTCTAAACACAAATTTTGATACCAATTGTAAGAATATATTTCTTTTTGAAAAACATATAAAGAAATTTGATGTTGATATCGTATGTTCAAAATAACAACTTTTGATCATAAAGAGTGGGAGTACAAATACCAATTGAAATACAAAATCAAATTTTCTCCCCCTTTATGAGATACAAACTAAAGACATGCATAGTCTTGATAACAATTTAAAAGTAATCAATTTAAACAAAATTGAAACTCAAGCACTAGCATAAATACAAACATATATATATATATATATATATGTATGAAAGATAGATACCAATAGAAATTGATATACTTGGAATTTAAAGCATACATACATACAAAACATATATGAGTATATAAGAAGATCAAAATGATACCAATTGAAAGAGTTCAATGATACCAATTGACATAACAATAAGTTCAAGTGTATACATCATATTATCTACCACCCAATCATAATTCAAGTTTTAAAGATTTTCAATTTAGGGCATACATGAACATGATCTCCCATCCTACCGCCCTTGGAAGGTAGGGGTTTTCAAAGTTAGATTTGAAAATGTAGTTTTGTTTGAAAATCACTACCAAAATGAAGAACGCCGCAACTAGTTAAATGGAAAATTTGTTAACTAGCACGAAATCCTTCAAGCAAGGAATAAAACAAAATTGAAATTCACATGATAATCATCACTCTAACCAATAAAGCATAACTCATGAGAAACAAAACATGAGCAATAGATATGAGTGTACAAATAATATGTGAAGATCATAATCATGAAAAATATTTCATTAAGCTCAATTATTCTTTAAAACACGAAATCATCAAAACTATCTAATCTTCAAGGCATATGTATGTCTAATACAAACTAATGTATACATACATATCCAAAACATAAAGAGTCCACAAGATATATGCATTAAGGCACGTGGCTCAAAAAGGATACTCATGTATAGTCAATAGTTTGGATAAGATGGACATATACATGAAGTTAAACATAAATACATGAAACATGAAAAACTAAATTTTCATCACAACAAATTTCATTTCAAGGTATATGTATGAATTGTCAAACATGAAGTATACATACATATCCCTAAACACAATTGAGTGCATATATAGATTTGCATGAAAGGCAAATGACTCAAAGGGTATACATGTATATCTTAAAGTTTGACAATAATACACATATACATGAAGTGAAAACTCATAAAACAAATCCAAAAATGGAATACAAGTTAGAAATGTATGAATCATCAAAACTAGACTATACTAGCACATCTAATGGGAACAAACAAGCATTCAATCCCAAACATATATAGATTTGTTTGTGGCCCATTCTATGTACAAGTATATAACTAGTCTTAATGAAAACTAACACTTAAACATATATTCAAAACATTAAGCATCAAAACAAATATAAAAGTCATCATGATAAAGCTAAAACATGATTACTATGTAAATTCACATGTATTAGATTCATGATGTACACTATAACTTAAACAAAAGTGAGAACACTAAGTATGATTCAAATAAGCATGTGTGTCTCAGATACTATACATGTATGTCAAGGATCTAATAAACATGGAATGAACATACTAATCCATAGACATCAAAAACATGCTAAAAACATTAAAACATGGAAAGCATGTAAACAATAAATGGGAGTAAAGGATTGTTACCAAAACCGAAGAAGCAACTCTCCTTGTCTCCAAAACGTGGTGGTCATCTCCACCAAATCTTCCCTTGAAAGTGATGCATCCAATTTGATTTCCATGAAGTCCGGAACGCATCCACTCCAAGGTGCTAACACTCTCACGTCATGTGAGAGCCCACACCTACATCAAATAAAGGAGGGGTGGTCTTTGGTACCCATACCTTCTTGTTGGGTCCATGGGGGTTAGTTCCTTCTCTAACCCAAATAAATTTCTTTGCTAAATTAGTAGTATGTAATCTATCAAAACAAAATTTAGCAAGGTGGCCCTTACGTCCACAATGTGTACATGTGTACACATGAGCATACATGTGATGGGTGTGTCCGTGAGGAGCATGTGTATGCCGTGAAGGGTGTGCATGCATAAAGGATGGAACTTGTTTCTTTCGAACCAAGGTTTCCAACCGATTGTGGTTCAAGGCACATTGGCTCATAGTGGAGCCCAAACAATCAACCTTCTTCTTAAGCAAACAAATATCATCATTAATCTTAGAAGAAGAAGTGTGGCATGCAATAGGTGAAGTGTGTGATACTACCCTAGCATGGCAAACAAGTGCATCAATCTTATTTTGCAAAACAATATTCTTATCTAAACAAACATTCAACTCATTTGAAATAGAAATGATTTTGTTTTTCAAAGCAACATTCTCTTTTAAAACAAAATCAACTTTAGAAGACATATTTTCATTTTTCTTCAAAAGAATTTCACAATCATTTTTAGACTTTAAAATTTATTTTCTTTTAAAGCAAGTTCCAATTGAGATCTCAATGAATCCCTTTCATTATAGACCTCAACCTTCTCTTGCAAAACAATATCAAGTCTAGATTGTAAACACTTATTTTCTTTTTCAATTCCTAGACTTTTCTTTTTCAAAATCTTATATTTTTCTATAAGTTTTTCACAAACAATTGAAAGTTCTTCATTTATAGCATGGACATCAATATGATCATTTGAAGAACTAGAACAATCATCACTATCATAGTGGGGTTCCGAATGTACCTCAAGGGAGTCATTCCCTTGGACCATGAAGCATTGAGAATCGGATTCTCCACTAAATTCCTCCGATTGATTTGGCACTTGAAGCTTGGAGGTGGTGGTTGTTGTCAATTTGTTCCATACTGCAAAGGCGGAATCAAGATTAGAAACACGTAAAAGATAATCTTTAGATAAAGTGCTTCTAATGGCCTCTAGGGCTTGTGCATTGGCCCCTATATGATTACCATCACCAAGATAACATCTCTTGGTGGCGGCAAGGAAGACATGCAAACCTAGGGTCTTTAGGTACATGGACATCCTATACTTCCAAACATCAATGTTGGAAGGGTCAAAGCTAGAAGGGGTCATGAAGTCCATGGTAAACTATATATGAATGTGCAAACAAACAAATGAAAATGAGATTAGCAAGCAAATAGATCACTTCTAGGATGTTAAGCCTAAGTATCAGGAGCACTAGCTCTGATACCAATTGAAAAACACCTAGAGGGGGGGGGGTGAATAGGTGTAATTGCTAATCTAAGAAACTCAATGCAAACTAAGTGCGCTAAATGCGGAAGCTAATGCAAATTATGCACAAACTAATACAATACAACAAGTGTAGCCGAATTTTCCTTGCGAGGCTCTGGACTAACTCCCCTTGATTCCCCTTGAAATGGGTTGAGGTGCTATGTGAAGCTCTTGTTGGATGAGTATAAGTTAGGCACACACACACAAGCAATCCAAGCAATATAAAATACACACAATCAAGCCAAGCATATAAGAATGAATAGCAATATGAATAAATGCAAGGCAATATGAAATATGCACAACACAAGCAAATATGATATGATATGAATATGATGCTTTGCACAAATATAAGAGAGAGAGTTAGAGAGACAATGGATCAATACGCAAACACCAAGATTTGTTTCGAGGTTCGAGCACCTTGCTCTACATCCCCGCCTACACCACCGTGTAGGATTTCCACTATCTCAACTCCCACCGAGGGAACCTCTACCAAAGAGGATTTCTTACAACTCTAGGAGTACCAAACTCCTCTCTCAAACAACAACCTCCTCACAACCGAGGGGTTAGGCCCGTAGCCAATACAACAACCAATCCACACACCTCTACCGAAGAGGCTCACAACCAAACTCCACCTCTACCTAAGAGGGAGCAAACCAATACCACTCCGATCACCTCTACCGAAGAGGGATACAACAAATAAAGGAGGGTTTACAACAAGTGGTTCAAAACCACAAACTCTCTTTTTCTTTCTTTTTCCACAAAAACAAAGATCCTAATAGTTTAGGATAGAAGATAGCTCAAGTGTGGAAAACTAGGTGTTTGGAAAACTAGCAACAAAGAAAATCACTTGGGAAAATCCTTCCAAAAGATATAGAATGAAAACCAAGACAAATCTCCCAAAATATTCTTTTCTTTGATTTTTCCAAAAACCTAAAACAATAAAGATTGAAGAATTAAAGCCCCAAACACTTTTGAAAACTTGTTTTAAAACCTCTAGAAACCAGAAATTTTTCTCCTTAAAAAACTTGGCCAAAATCCCCAAAGAGATGGAGTTTATATAGGCCAAACAGAAAACTAGCCGTTAGAGCTGAGCTGGCAGCTCTGACAGGCGTCGGTCGACCGGCCCGGTCGACCGCCAACGGTCAGAAAAGTGACCGTTGGGCACTAGCGGTCGACCGGCCCGGTCGACCGAAACATCCTGAGAGTTGAACTCTCAACTCGGTCGACCGGTCCGGTCGACCGACTACAATGTGTAGCCAGCGTGCACGTCTGTGCACATCGGTCGACCGACCCGGTCGACCGGCCACTTGGTGCGGTCGACCGGTCCGGTCGACCGAACTGGCCTGGCAGGCACAGTGCAGATCTGCACAGATACGGGATTTGAAAATAGGTCTTTTCACTCAATAAAAATCCCATAAATTCACAGTAAATCTAAAAAAATAGTTTTAATCACAATAAAAACTGTTTTTCTAAAAATATGTTTTTCTAAAACTTGTTTTATCATTTTATGTTAAAACATAAACATGTGATAAAAATTTCAAGACAATATATCAACATATCAATTCATTTTAGAGTCTTGCAAATTTTATCAAAAACAAAACCTGTATTTTGTCAAACTTGATTTTTCCAAAACATGAATAGGGATATCAAAATAAGTTTGTTTACCAAGTTAAAGCATGTATGTATAAATAGAAAACATCTACTATACATATACCATATGTAAACTTGTTTTGATCAACTATTCATAAAAACTAAATATCAAATCATAAAACGTGTGTGTTTTGTGTTCACTTGAGCATATCAACTAAACTAAGCTTTACAAATGGATCTAAAACACAAACTCTAAACTAGAATACCTAAGTCTTCTTGTCGATCTTCCATCTTCAAGTAGACTCGATCCCAAACGCGTGATCCTCCAAGTGCAAAGGTATGATCTTTAAGCTTTGGCACCGGAATCATCATGAATAGCTTCTAATCATCTTGTTGAAGCTAATCACCAACCTAATATCCTGTTAATGATCTGAAACTTAGAAACACAAGAATATTAGTAAACATAACTACATGAGTGTTGATCATCATCAAAACTAGAGTGGAAGGCCATTGGGCCAACAATCTCCCCCTTTTTGATGATGACAAAACTCATGGAGTTATATATGCATGGATTAAAGTTAAGCTTCAAAGAAGCTCCCCCTTAACTCATGCATAGGGATAAACAATAAATATATGCAATGAATGTTAAACATGAAACATGCATATGCATAAACAATAATTGGTTCTAGATATCAAATGGAATATTCAAAACAAAATAAGCTCTAGATACCAATTACAAAGCAAACTCTATAAATCAATTAAACTTACTTGAGATTCTTGAGATTAAAACATAATATATGCATAAACATAAGCATGCATATAAAAAATATGTACCAATCATGCATAGAAGTATTTGTGTTTTATATGCATGTTAAACTCTCAAATAATTCTCTCCCTTTTTGTCAATCATCAACAAAGGGGTAAACAATCAAAACCATAGATAAAATGAGGGGTAAAAATCTTTCTCCCCCTTTTTGTCAATCAAAACGATGCAAACAATGTTCTCCCCCTTTTTGTCTAAAACAAAAAAAAAACAAAATCAATAAGGGGTGACTACAAACATGATATCAATTAAAAATATGTCAATGAAGCATCTTGATACCAATAAACAAGAATCAATATATGTTATATGCTATATACATTCATGAAGAGGAAGACGCTAAGTTAGCTTCCCTACACATATGCATTACATGAAGAAGGGATGACAAGCCCCAATTCACATAACACATATTATGTAATGCATAAGAGGAGATGTGAAGCTCCCCCTACACACGTATATCATATAAAGAAGAGTTGTCAAGCTCCTCAATTTATAATATACTCAACATGAATCTATATGTAAGAGAGATGTTAAGCTCTCCTTGCATATAGGAAATACAAATCAAAACTTTGAATATTTTCTTTAAACAAAATTTTGAAAATACCAATTGTAATTAAACATAACAAATTACCAATTGTAAAACAACATAACAAATTTTGAATGTCTAAACACAAATTTTGATACCAATTGTAAGAATATATTTCTTTTTGAAAAACATATAAAGAAATTTGATGTTGATATCGTATGTTCAAAATAACAACTTTTGATCATAAAGAGTGGGAGTACAAATACCAATTGAAATACAAAATCAAATTTTCTCCCCCTTTATGAGATACAAACTAAAGACATGCATAGTCTTGATAACAATTTAAAAGTAATCAATTTAAACAAAATTGAAACTCAAGCACTAGCATAAATACAAACATATATATATATATATATATGTATGAAAGATAGATACCAATAGAAATTGATATACTTGGAATTTAAAGCATACATACATACAAAACATATATGAGTATATAAGAAGATCAAAATGATACCAATTGAAAGAGTTCAATGATACCAATTGACATAACAATAAGTTCAAGTGTATACATCATATTATCTACCACCCAATCATAATTCAAGTTTTAAAGATTTTCAATTTAGGGCATACATGAACATGATCTCCCATCCTACCGCCCTTGGAAGGTAGGGGTTTTCAAAGTTAGATTTGAAAATGTAGTTTTGTTTGAAAATCACTACCAAAATGAAGAACGCCGCAACTAGTTAAATGGAAAATTTGTTAACTAGCACGAAATCCTTCAAGCAAGGAATAAAACAAAATTGAAATTCACATGATAATCATCACTCTAACCAATAAAGCATAACTCATGAGAAACAAAACATGAGCAATAGATATGAGTGTACAAATAATATGTGAAGATCATAATCATGAAAAATATTTCATTAAGCTCAATTATTCTTTAAAACACGAAATCATCAAAACTATCTAATCTTCAAGGCATATGTATGTCTAATACAAACTAATGTATACATACATATCCAAAACATAAAGAGTCCACAAGATATATGCATTAAGGCACGTGGCTCAAAAGGATACTCATGTATAGTCAATAGTTTGGATAAGATGGACATATACATGAAGTTAAACATAAATACATGAAACATGAAAAACTAAATTTTCATCACAACAAATTTCATTTCAAGGTATATGTATGAATTGTCAAACATGAAGTATACATACATATCACTAAACACAATTGAGTGCATATATAGATTTGCATGAAAGGCAAATGACTCAAAAGGTATACATGTATATCTTAAAGTTTGACAATAATACACATATACATGAAGTGAAAACTCATAAAACAAATCCAAAAATGGAATACAAGTTAGAAATGTATGAATCATCAAAACTAGACTATACTAGCACATCTAATGGGAACAAACAAGCATTCAATCCCAAACATATATAGATTTGTTTGTGGCCCATTCTATGTACAAGTATATAACTAGTCTTAATGAAAACTAACACTTAAACATATATTCAAAACATTAAGCATCAAAACAAATATAAAAGTCATCATGATAAAGCTAAAACATGATTACTATGTAAATTCACATGTATTAGATTCATGATGTACACTATAACTTAAACAAAAGTGAGAACACTAAGTATGATTCAAATAAGCATGTGTGTCTCAGATACTATACATGTATGTCAAGGATCTAATAAACATGGAATGAACATACTAATCCATAGACATCAAAAACATGCTAAAAACATTAAAACATGGAAAGCATGTAAACAATAAATGGGAGTAAAGGATTGTTACCAAAACCGAAGAAGCAACTCTCCTTGTCTCCAAAACGTGGTGGTCATCTCCACCAAATCTTCCCTTGAAAGTGATGCATCCAATTTGATTTCCATGAAGTCCGGAACGCATCCACTCCAAGGTGCTAACACTCTCACGTCATGTGAGAGCCCACACCTACATCAAATAAAGGAGGGGTGGTCTTTGGTACCCATACCTTCTTGTTGGGTCCATGGGGGTTAGTTCCTTCTCTAACCCAAATAAATTTCTTTGCTAAATTAGTAGTATGTAATCTATCAAAATAAAATTTAGCAAGGTGGCCCTTACGTCCACAATGTGTACATGTGTACACATGAGCATACATGTGATGGGTGTGTCCGTGAGGAGCATGTGTATGCCGTGAAGGGTGTGCATGCATAAAGGATGGAACTTGTTTCTTTCGAACCAAGGTTTCCAACCGATTGTGCAAGATAAGTTGAAACTCTTGCACCTGACTGATTACAGTCTTACTGTCCACCATTTTGTACTCCAAAAATCGTCCAACGACGAACTTCTTGGTACCAGCATCCTCAGTCTTGTACTTCTTGTCAAGACTGGCCCATAACTTCTTTGCCGTTGTGATGGGACTGTAGACATTGTAAAGAGAGTCATCCAGTCCATTTAAAATATAATTTCGGCAAAGGAAGTCACATTGAGTCCATGCATCAGTTGTAAGCTCTGGTGGATCTTCTTGCAGGAATCTGGCCAGATGAAGAGTGGTCAAGTAGAATAGCATCTTCTGCTGCCACCTCTTGAATTCTGTGCTTTCAAATTTTCCTGGCTTCTCCGGCTTCGGGTTAGGAAGTGGAGTTGGCATCAAAGCTTGTAGCTGCATGTTTGTTGCCTTACTTGAGCTATCTTGATTTGTCTCAGACATTTTCTGCAAGTTCAAACAGAACAGAAGTAAGAAACTTCAATATTAATTGTCTTAAGATTGTTGGTTATCTGCTTAACAGAAATCAATCTGACAACTAATCAAGATCACTGAGATATCAACAATCTATTTGGCCAGGTCGGCAAATATCAGGTGGGAGGTTTTCCGTTCAATAGAACGTTCCTTAATTTAAGAACCACCTTTCAATTTCCTTCCTTGGTTAAACACCAATTAGACTGAATCTAAATCAGTCTCGATATACTGTAAAGTATATCCCCTGTATAAAGGAATTAGTCCACTTATACCGTATTTTGGAGTGAGGTACGCTTAGAGCGAATCTCCTTAAGACAATTACGTCCCCCACACCGATGCTAACGGGATAATGGACGCTGGTCTCCCAAGATACAATACTCCTTCACGGTATTTGGATAGCACTACCAAATCACCGTACGGTCGAACCAGTACCTTCACAGGATCGTTGAAGCAGCGGGACAAGGACAAATTTCGAATGAATATTTGCCTTTACTTTGGAGTAGCACCCACTGTTGAGGACGAAGGAAGGTTGAAGAATATTCTTCTTCTGAAGTCCCAGATTCAGACAACAATTCTATTAAAAGAATCTGTTGAATTTCCTGAGCCCTCTTTCAGAACGAATTTTGCAGAATCTCCTTTGGAAGTCGCTTCGGATTCCCACTTCTCGCTGGAAGTTGCTTTGGAACTCTACTTCCCAGTTCAGAACGCAGACTTGCTTCAGAACTCAGATAGAAAGAAAGAGAGAGAGTTTGGTGTTGGTTTTTTTTCAATTGAGAGATGGGAGCGCTTTATATAGCGCTCCAAGAGGGGCCAACAGGTTCGCATCTAACGAAAGGTTGCAACGGTTCGACCCAACAGTCGCACTTGTTGGCTGTCCAACTGTAGCTTTGGATCCGGATAGTGGGTCGGGTCTCGGAGCGGGTCTGATTCGGGTAGCGGAGCGGCCCATACCCTTGAGACCCGATTCAAAAAGAACCAGGCCAGGTAGGGAACCTGAACTCAAACCCAAACCAGAACCAGAACCCGAGCCCGGCATCGGCACCGGCGCCTGCCGGCCGTCGCCAGCGGCGGCGCGCGCGTACGCACGCACGCACGTGCGGGTATAGATCCCTCCTTTTCGCGCGCGAAAACTCCAAGTACCCAAAGGGCACGCCCTTTGTTCTCAATTTTCTCTATTTATACAGCACAAAATTCCATCTCACGGCCAATGTGGGACTAAATGCTTTTAGCTACCTTTAGTCCCATTTTGGCTTTGAATTAGGCAATCTTTAGACTTGAATATATCATTCATTCGAAGTCGGAATTGAACATGTGAATATACCACGTTCATCCCCAATGGAAGGAGAACACACTCCAACCATCATCCAATTGATTCGATCAACGGATCTTGCCATAATTCAGCTCAAAGATTCGCTTTTATATTCTTCAATTCCAACAACACACGTATAAACTGAATATTCAATGGCCATTCTTGACTCAAACATTCAGAAAGTAATATCTGTTAAATTTCTCCTTTAGATATTCAAACAGTCAGAAATTTTGATTTTGTACTTGATTGACATATCAGACCAGTTTTGTTGTAGACAGTCTTTATGCTGAGCTTAGTCATATGTTTTAATTTTAAGATATGTTCTTTTCCTAAGAAAGAAAAAGATAGGATATGTGTTCACTTCTTGTATGGTCAGGAATAATAATTGATCTCAATATGAAATAATCTGTGTTCAATGATTTAACCTTTTGGCCTGTGACAAAGTATTTGATTAATGATGTTTGCATTTTTCTGCAATCAAACAATAGATGGTTCCAGTGATGATCTTATCAGACCTTTATTTGAGAAACCTACATGGATGCTTTCAGTTTCAAATTTAGTTGAGGTTTTTGATGTTGTGTGGGAGATTAGGTGATCTTGAAATGGTTATAATGATTGGTGATGCTGAATGAAAGGGGCATTGACTGCCAGAGAATTTTTGAACCAATGGAACATAAATAAGGATACATTGTTCGTTTGACTTTGGAAGTTGGTATTTAGGTTTATTGAGCAACTTGGTTGGAATGACTAGCAAAGTCATGATAAGATGCAGTCAAACAAAGTTGATTTCTTATGCAAATTGCGAGTCTTTTGAGCCGATTATTGTGAAAAAGTTGGATTGTTATTGAGCTAATCTACTCAGGAAGCTAAGGATGATCTCGAGGGGCACTATGCAAAAAATTGAGTGAGTGAATATGGGATGACAGAGGAAACCAAGCCCACAATTATCACGCTGCTGGGTTTGGTGTTTTCCAAATCTTTGTTCAAAATCCAAATGCCGTTGGACGTGGATTGATCAGTATTGAGCAGTCAAGGTGAGATATTGGAGGAAACTAAACTCGCCATTGCAGCCCAAGGGTTTAGGATCCTCCAATTCTCACATTCAGCTTCCAACTACATGTTATGTGGAACTTGTTGAGCAATTGAAGGTGAGATATTGGAGGAAACTAAACTCGCCATTGCAGCTGAAGGGTTTAGGATCCTCCAATTCTCACATTCAGCTTCCAACTACATGCTACTTGGGAGTTGTTGAGCAATTGAAGGTGAGATATTGGAGGAAATCAAACCCAATGGCACTGCATAAGGGTTTGGTTTCCACCAATTCTCACATTCAAAGCCCAACTTCTGCCTTTGGTTGGAGTTGTTGATTCTGTGGCCATCATGTCGAAGGCATAATGGGAAAGAGAGGCATGAGACTGACCCAATCGACCTGCTACTTATATAGAAGCTTCTATGGAATCCATTGGCATGTATATGTCGTGATATTCCTTTTCTGAGACTGTGGAATGCATGTTCTCTGATCTGCAGTAATGAGTTGAAGGGATTAGTACAGGATGTTGGAGCTGAATCCTCACCCCTCTCAGGTGATAATTTTGTGGAAGCTTCTTCATTTTAACTTTTGAACTGTTCCAGTCCATCACCTACCATGTGATTATAGAACTACACAGGAGAATCTACAACAACCTTCAGAAAATGGAGTCAGAACCTTTGATTGCTTTGATTAAAGATGATTTCCTTCCTGAAAGAAACTGGCTACATCACCAAATTCCTCTGGGCTTTCTGCTACATATGCACTTTTAACATACAATTCTGTGCTGTAGAATGGATAGCCCTAAACTGAAGGCTGTCATCTGTATGTTCATTTGATTAGAATATGAAATAGCGAAATTAATTGTCTTTTACTTGGTAACCTTTTCATCTTAGTCTTTTATTAGAAAAGCATGACCTTCTCTTTAAGAGTGACTGGACGAAGCAATTAAGCTTTTGCTTATTAGACATGCAATATATTTGTGACTGCTATGTAGATTGATCAGATGACCAATGTTGGACCGGGACCATCTAGCAAACCAGGGTAGAACTGATTCTAGGTAGTGTTTTGATACGACATCTCTGATACTAATTGTTGAGACGATACCAACAATCAAGTTGTGACACCAACTGTTGTGCATGCCCAAAACCGTAACCAACGTTGTGAAACCGTGACAATATGTGATACTTTTAAAAGAAAAATATTGTAGAGCAAACTAGAAATATCAAGACAAAATAGTAAAAAAGAACATGAGGATTCAACATGGTTCTGCTCAAATTTGGCTCACGTTTACATAAGAGAACTTGAGAGAGTTTCATTAATAAACTTGATGCAAGAGACCTACTCTTCTCTTTAATTCCCACAAGAGTATTTACCTTTCCATTGAACCTCTTTAGATTACAAGAATATTTCTTCTCTCTTTGTACCGTCACCTACTCTTTTCTCTGTATTGACTTTCTTTTCTCCTTATGTTGTTGTTCTAATTTACATCCTTTATCTATAAAGTTTTATAATACAAAGCTTATTCGAACTATGAGATGATCTTGCTCGTTAAATGCTTGAAGAACTTGATCAATCTTTGTAGGAGATGATTTTCTTGATATAGAATACTTTTAGACCCTTCAATATTTAGAAATAAATCCTTCAATGAATAGAATTTGAGTTCTATTCGGATCCATCAGAAAAGAAATTTGAACGTGCCCAAAAAGAAAACCTGAATCCAATTCTGGGCCTCTGGCCGTCGACAGGCTATGAGCGGCTGTCGACAATCTTCTGCTGCATGTTAAAAATCTGGGCCACACTTTCTTCTCTGTTGAGTGTTGTCGACATGCCTATCGACATGCCTTTGTGTGCAGTCGACAGGCATGTCAACTACTAATTAGTTTCTTGATTTTCTTCTTTTCCAAGTTCCTCGTCTCTAATTTTGATTGGATCTTCTTTAATCATCATCTCCTCTTGAAAATAAGGCAAATTTATAACAATCTTCACTTTGACTTGCTTTTCAAGTCTTTAGCAAAATACATTGAAATTTTTAGAATTTTACCTTGATTCTTTCCTTGATTGTTACCGTACAGTGAAGCCTTTATTCTTTCCCCCTATCACTGGAGCCTTTGGCTGATTTACCGCCATGCCTTGTGCCATCTCGGACTTTGCCCAAATGCACACTCTCTCTTTCCTGCAACACTTTGACTCGATTCACGTCCCGTCACAGTCTTCCTTGAAGCTTCACCTCGTAAGGAGCTCCCTTCCAAGTTTGTTATTGAAACTTTACCTTGAACTGAGTTTCCTTTTTTCAGCTTGTATATCTCTCCATACTTCTCTCTTTTTCAGGATTACCTTGTCTCCTTGACTAACTGTAATGACTCTGTGTTGCGCTTGGATCCGGCATCCCTCTTGCATCTCCTTCATTTGCTTGCCCATGTCGGCAAGCTTCTGAAAGATCTAGCCTTCGAATAACAGCGTCGGTCAGAGGCTGGTGGCTTTCCCCTCAGGTGATGAGGAGTCAGTATCCTCAATAGCATATTGTTGGTCGTCGGTAGGTGCGGGATCGTGCCTCCGACAGTGTTGTTGGTTTTGCCTTTTGACGGGATGCCCTTGTGGGTGATTGTCTGTTTTCTCGAGGCCATTGGCACTAGGGAGAGGCTTTTTGTGGAACACTTTGGGTTGGATGGGAAGGAGCTCCTGAGTATGAATTCATATCTCAATGAAAGCACTAATTTATGATGAATAAAAATCGGCTTATTGTGGATCAGACCCACCACATGTGATTTGAGGCGCTCCTAGGATGGGAGCTATCAAAGCACACATGAGAAAAAACACCTTTCAAGTCAGGAGCTCTGGTGTGGTGCTAGTCTAAGACCCTTAGGCGTGAAAATCAGTAGTTGGAATGGGGGAAGGACTGGCAGAGGAAAAACTGCCGGTGTAATGGATGGAAGGACCTCATAGAGGGTAACTACGGGTGTATCGGTGTGGTATGTTCTTTGAGGATTAGGGGTGATCCCCTTCTCCTAGGAGAAGAAGGATCATATATACCTGATAAGGATACTGAAGTGGAGGCAGAACTGACGGACTGCTGTAACTACACGATCATCATGTGCTGAGTTTATTGTAATAGTTGTGATCATTGGCGTTGGTTGGTGGGATTGTATGCTACTGAATCTATCATTGAACATGGGGGGAAGGCGTTGCATAAGTATCAACGGAGATCTTGGACAATTTGTTGTTGGAGTTTCAGGTTCGGAATTGAGACCTTCGGGACGGGGAAGATCTCGAAGTGGTAAAAACCTCGGGGAGGTAAAAGTCTCATAATGGTGGAATGTGACTTCGGGATGGAAGGGTGTTCGGGACGGAGAATGACTTTGGGAGGGGGTTGGATGTGGCCGAGACTCTGGGATGGACTCTGGGATTTATGGATTTCTCAGTGGAAACTCTTGGTAGCTGGGATACGTGTCATCATCCTGATGAGTGTCAAATTTTGACCACTACACTGGCTATCAGGTCAACCGTTTGACCGACTCTGTCCAAGGGAAGTTGTTATATAAGCAACAGTATCAACAATTATCATAGGTATATGAGATAAATCATCTGGATTCTGAATTATTTCTTGGAAAAAAAGCTAAACAAAAATGAAAACTTTTTGTAAAACTCGAGAAACTATAGTACTGAGGCAGAGAATTTTAGAGAGAGTAGAAGTAGGAATTCTTATTGATTTCTGAAGTGTACATTGAAATGAATCAGGAAGGGCCTATTTATAGAAAAACTTTGGGGTACTATGCAGTCACTATTTGCATGCTTGCGTCATCGCATAGTAAATTTTACTATACTGGTAGGTGGGCAGATACATTTATTTACAACATCCCCCTTAGATGCCCACAATTTATAATGTCTCATTAAAAACCTTGCTAGAAAAGACCATAGCGAAGGGAAAAAGAGTACACCGAGTACACCATCTCTGTATATGTGTTCTATACTGTCTCGTTAAAACCTTACCAGGAAAACTCTTTGGGACAAAATCATAGTAAGGAAAAAGGAGTGCAGCCACTAAGCTTCACCTCAAGTTGGTGTGAATATTTCTTCTTCATAAATCTCGCAGATGACGCATCCCAATATCACGAATAAACTTTCTGAGAGTTAAGTGGGAAGTGCCTTTGTAAAGAGATCTATCGCATTATTACTTGATCGGATATATTGAATATTAATTTTCTTATCCTTTTTAAGCTCTTGGTTGGGTGAGAATAACTTCGGGGGTATGTGCTTGGTTCGGTCACTTTTGATGAATCCTTACTTCATTTGAGCGACACATGCAGTATTGTCTTCAAACAGTACTGTTGGATCTCTGTTGACGGGTAATTCACAAGTTACTTGAATGTGTTGAGTTACAGACCTTAACCATACACATTCTCGACTTGCTTCATAGAGTGCTATGACTTCAACATGCTTAAAAGAAGTGACAATAAGTGTCTGCTTTTGTGAACGCCAATAGATCGCTGTATCTTCACATATGAACACATATCCTATTTGAGACCTGGATTTATATGGATCTAACAAGTAACCTGTATTTGCATAACCAATCACTTCTTTTTTTGATCCTCTAGAATAAAACAAAGCAAAATTAGTTGTTCCTCGAAGATAATGAAATACATGCTTAATACCATTCTAATGTCTCCGTGTAGGAGATTAGCTAAATCTTACTAATAGATTAGTAGCAAATGTTATATCTGGTCGGGTACAATTAGCCATATATATAAGAGTCTCAATTGCACTTAGGTATGATACTTCAAGACCAAGAACCTCTTCATTATCTTCGTGAGGGCGAAATGGATCTTTTTTCACGTTCAAGGATCTAACAACCATTGGAGTGTTTAAAGGATTTGCTTTATCCATGCTAAAGAGTTTCAAGACCTTTTCAGTATAATTTGATTGATGCAAAAGTATTCCACTTTCTCAATTTATAAACCAATACAATATTTAGTTTCTCCAAGATCTTTTATTTCAAATTCATTCTTTAAATACATCATTGCTTCAGGATTTCTTTATAAGTCCCAATGATGTTTAAATCATCAACATAGACAGCAATTATAATGAATCCATATGTTGTTTTCTTTATAAAAACACATGGGCATATAAAATTATTCACATACCATTCTTTTAACAAATACTCGCTTAAGTAAATATATCACATGCGTCCTGATTGTTTTAAACCCATATAACGATCCTTGTAATTTGATCAAATATAATTCTTTAGGTTTTGAACTTGATGCTTCAGGCATCTTAAATCCTTCTGGGATTTTCATATAAATATCGCTATAAAGCGATCCATATAAATAAGCTGTAACAACATCCATAAGATGTATCTCTAAATTTTTAGAAACTGCTAGGCTGATTAAATATCTAAACGTTTTGCATCTATTACTGGAGAGTACGTTTCTTCATAATCAATTTCAGGTCTTTGTGAAAAACTTTGAGCAACCAGTTGAGTTTTGTACCTCACAATGTCGTTTTTTCTCATTACGTTTTAGCACAAAAACCCATTTGTATCCTATTGGTCTCACAGCTTCAGGCGTGAGGACAATATGTTCAAATACTTTATGCTTATTAAGCGAATTCAATTCAGTATGTATAACATCTTTCCATTTTATACAATCATATCTGTTTTGACATTCAGTGACGAATCTTGGTTCAGGATCCTCACTTCCATTAACAATATCACATGATACAGAATAAGAAAATATTTCATTCATATTTTCCTCATTTCGATTCCATAATCCTCCTGTATTGACATAATCAATAGAGATCTGATGATTTTCTATACCTTCAGGGTTTTCTATCTCTCGATTTGTCTTATTTTGTGTTTCTCCTGAAACACATTCCTCCATATTGGGGTCATCATGTTTATCTGCTCTTTTTCTTTTTCAAGGATTTTTATCTTTGAAACCTGTTGGTTTACCACGCTCAGGCGTATTTTAGACTCATTAGTGACTTTATTTTCAGATTGTCCTTTTGAGATTTTATTCCGAACAGGAGCATTTACAGCTGGTATGTAAGATTTAATTACTTTTTTGTATCAGTGAACGCATCTGGTAATTAATTTGCTATTTCTTATAAATGCATAATCTTTTGCACTTCTAATTCAAATTGTTTTTGTATGGATCGAGATGCAATAAAGATGGTTCACTCCATGTAATCTCCTTCTCCAGCTGTTTTTTCTCCCCCTAATGCTGAAAAAATTACCTCATTGAAATGACAATTGGTAAACCGAGCCGTAAAAACATCACCGATTTTAGGCTCAAGATATCTTATGATAGAAGGAGATTCATAGCCGACATATATTCCTAGTCTTATTTGAGGACCCATCTTTGTACGTTGTAGTGGAGCAATCGGTACATATACTGCACAATCAAAAATTCTAAGATAGAAAATATTTGGTTCTTAACCAAATGTTAATGTAAAGGGGAGTACTCATGATATGCACTTGCTCTGATGTGAATTAATGTCGCAGCATGTAAAATTGCATGACCCCATATAAAAATAGGAAGCTTTGTTCTCTTTATTAGTGGTCTACTAATAAGCTGGAGGCGCTTAATCAGTGATTCAGTTAAACCATTTTGTGTATGTACATGAGCAACATGATGCTCAACAACTATCCCAATTGACATACAATAATCATTAAAGGTTTGAGACGTAAACTCACCAGCATTATCAAGTCTAACTTTTTTGATTGTATATTCAGGAAATTGTGCTCGTAATCAATTATCTGAGTAAGAAATCTCGCAAATGCCACATTGAGAGTTGATAATAGACAAACGTATGACCATCTACTAGAGGCATCTATCAATACCATAAACTATCGAAATGGTCCACATAGAGGGTGGATAGGCCCACATATATCACCTTGAATACATTCAAGAAATATAGGTGATTCAGTTTTTATTTTAGCTGATGATGATCTTATGTTTAATTTCTCAAGAGAACAAGCCTCACATGGAATTTTACTGGTTTGAAAAATTTTCTGTCCCTTCTAAGGTATGTCCATGTGATTTTTCAATAATTTTTCGCATCATTATTGAATTAGGATGACCTAAACGGTCATGCCACAGAGTTAATGTCTGTGTATCTTTTTTAACTATCATATATGACTCAATCACATTTATATATGTGTAATGCAATCTTGAAGAAAGCTTTGGTAGTTTTTTTAATATATACTTCTTTCCTGATATATAAGTAGTAAGATTCATATCTTTCATATTTTCTTCAGTTGCAGACTGAGTATCATATCCATGAAGATATATATCATTAAAACTCAACAAATTTCTTTTGGATTTTGGTGAAAACAAAGCGATTTTATTAAAAACTTTGTTCATTTACCAGTTCCTTCAATCAAGTCTACAGGATCTTATATTGTATTGATAATTGCTATTGTATGTTTTAAATTGGAAAAGTATATTTTATGTTTGAGAATAGTGTGTGTTGTACCACTATCTGGTATGCAAATATCTTCAGTTTTGAATTTGACTTCATCATTAGTATAATCCATATCAAGCTTCATGCAAAATAAATCATTTGATGAGAATAAAATTTTAAATATATTATTATATGAAATATTACATTCAAAGATAATTTTGAAAATTACAAATAGCATAACATGGTAATACAATCATATATCTAATTTTCACTAAAATCTGAAGCATCAAGATGAGTTGAATCATCTATAGGATCATCATGTTCGCTGAAATTCACTTTCTTTTCTTTTCCTTTCAAGGATGCCTTGTAAAACTTACAAAGGTGCTCTGGTATTCGACACACTCGAGACCAGTGCCCTTTGGAGCCACATTTATAATAGGAATCTTCAAGATTCTGAAGAGAACTTTTATGAATATCTTTTTCTTTATCATGTCTTTCTACATGATGCTTCTTGTGGATCACGTTATTTTGTGAAGGGTTGTAATAATCACTTCGACCGCGTCCACGGTCACGACCACGTTCACGTCTACGACTATGATTATAACCTCATCCACAATATTTAGAAAATGCAGCATTTGCTTCTGAAAATACTGCTGAATAATAGGACGAGACTAATGATTTTTTATCAAAAGTTTATTATTCTTCTCTGCCACAAGAAGAGATGAAATTAGTTCAGAATATTTCTTAAAACCACGCAACCGATATTACTATTGTAGTGTTATATTAGATGCATGAAATGTGGAGTAAGTTTTCTCCAGCATTTCTTCATCTGTAATATCCGTCCCACAGAATTTCAATTGGAATACTATTTTAAACATTACTTAGTTATAATCGCTGACTTTTTTGAAGTCTTGGATGCGCAAAACATTTCATTCTTCACGTGCAGCAAGAAGCACAATTTTCTTTTGATGATCAAATCTTTCTTTGAGATTTTTGTACAAGACACTTAGGTCTTTTACTATGAGATATTCACATTTTAAACATTCATCAAGATTTCTACGGATAAAGATCGTCGCTTTTGCCTTATCTCGTGATGACGTAGAGTTCATCTCTTTTATAGTTTCAGTGAGACCTATTGACTCGAGATGCGTTTCTATGTCAATAACCCAAGACATATAATTCCTTCCCGTGATATCAAGTAGAATGAACTCAAGTTTTGCAAAGTTTGACATTGTAATAACTTTAACAAAACACACAAATAATTAGAATCACAATATTTTATTTCACAACAAAATAGTAAAATTTACATCTCAATCATAATAACGACAAACAAAAAAGGAAAAATGAACATTAAAATTAAAATGTTCAGGTGAAAATCACTTGGATACATATCTTCAACAAAAAAGATAATAATGTTGATGATGATGACGACAATAATAAATTTCAACATGGACTGAGCATCTTATGAAAATTTTGACTAAAATCCTTATGAAGATGATGAAGAAATTTAAGAATGAAGAGAGATTTTGAAATGAGTTATGTGGTTTAGAATTCACCAATTTATAGAATAAAAACTAGCCGTTTATAGCCGTTATATAGCCGTTGGAGGAGAGAAAAAATCAATTTGGATTTAATATAATTAACTATTATAATTAAGAAGATAGTAAAATAAATGCATTGTACTATATATATTTATAAGGTATAATATAGGCATGCCACCCTACTTGGTGGGTGTTTTGCACATATAATTAATAAAGTAATAAATATTGAAATAAATATTGCACATTATGCTACTTAGTAAATATTTCAGCAGGTGATTATACAGATATAAATAGCAGAACAATAAAATATATAATATTAGTAGCTTGAGGCTTTTTCCACACAAGTATCAATTGAGAGATTAGTAAAGATAATAACAAGAAATATTATTAGCTTGTCATAATCACATCACTTTAATATAAACAGTAGGCAGAGCCTCCTTTCATATATAATAGTGGTGTTATATGAATATAATTAATATAATAATCTAGCTTTTTGTAATCACATCACATTATTATAAATAGGTGGTAGAGCCTCCTTTCATATATAGCAGTGATGTTATACGAGTGTTATAAGTAGAATAACTTACCATTTTTATCTTAAGATAGTAGGTAGAGGCTGAGACTTGTTATAAGACTTTTCATTGAGCTAATGGAAGTAGATGCTCGTGACAAGACTACTAATGGAGATAGAGTGTGGTGATAAAACTTTTTCCCTGAGCTGATGGAGGTAGAGGCTGGTGATAGAAGTGGAGCGCTCGTGCTGATAATGTGTTGTAAAACTCGAGAAACTATAACACTGAGACAGAGAATTTTAGAGAGAGTAGAAGTAGAAATTCTTATTGATTTCTGAATTGTACATTGAAATGAATCAGGAAGAGCCTATTTATAGAAAAACTTTGGGGTACTATACAGTTACTATTTGCATGCTTGTGTCATCACATAGTAAATTTTACTATGCTGGTAGGTGGGCAGAAACATTTATTTGCAACAAAACTATATATGTTCAAGTAAATAACACCAAACCCATCTTTCTTGGAGGGGGAAAAAACGAAGATAAAAGACATGAACATCCATTAATACAGATAAAAAGCAAAAGGATCAATTTCTGTGGATGAAACAGAAGCTTCCGTAGGTCGAAAGCCATGCGCCACCGCTTGATCGCTGGGCCCAATAGAGTGGCCTCCCGTGCATCCTCGAGGCTATGGAGAAGTTTCATGGCCACCCTGTCCACTTCCATCAGATGCCAACTCAATTTGTCGACGCAACGTGACTGCCATTTTGGTCAAAGTGTTGTCGCAGTCCGAGCAGAGACTCTTCGATCACCTTGCTTCTCGCTGGCTCGGGGATGTTAACAATTTATTTATTTATTTATTTTATTATTATTTTTTTTAGAGAAGAAAACGGGACCAAATGAGGCCCAGTTTAAATTTAGTAGAAAAGACGAGTAAAGTACGAAAGCAAGAAAGATGCAGACTTCCCTCACTAAGCAAGTGAGGAAAGAGAAGAGAAAAAAAAAAAATTACAAATATAACTTACAATAAAAGGAAAAGGAATACAATACTAAATAAGAGTTTTTTCCAGATGTCGGAGTAGAATAGAGCTCATTAAGCAATTTCTTCTGCATGAATTCTTTTTAATTAAAAATCTTTGAGCTGCGTTCATTCCAGACGGATCAAATCATAACTTGGACATGAATATCTCAAATCTTCCGAGACACTCCAGTGATGCAAAAAGTCTGCCAATCCTTCCATATATGTCAGACAGATGTAAGTCAAGATGGAAGGTCCAGGCGGGTCACAATAGGTTAACAAAATCCTCTTGAAACGGGAGAAGATTGAAAAGTTGTCTGCCATTAAGAGGAGAAGAGGAGAGCGAGGTAGGACTGCAATCCTTCATCTCTAGCAAAATTGGAGCTTTGTAGTGCCTTTGCCTGTGGGCTGTTTATACAGAGAGATGGAAACCGAACAAGGAGTACGAATACGAAGAGGAATCCGGGTTCGGGCAAAGACATCTCTCCTTATAATACCCGAATCGAAACCCGTTACCAAGAGTTTGACTGTTTGAATCAGATCAAGAGAAATGGGGCTCGATTACTTGATAAATTGACCAGAATTGCCCAGAATATTTGGGTGTAGAAACATTTAATAGAGTATTGGGTCGGGAGGACGCGGGTATGAATGATCAATCCGATATATGGCTTCTTATTAGATTTTTAGATATAATGCAAACCTGACAACACTAGGGCGTTTGGATGTTTTTTTATAGATTTCTTAGTGTTTTATAGACTTGGGAGTTATAGATAGTATTAGGATTCTAAATAATCTAAATGTTCATGGTTTGATTTAAATAGTCATCAAATCAAATTAAGAATTTTTTTTTATGATTTTAGAAGATTTTTATAATTCCTTATCTATCCAAACACCACATAAAAATATTTCATCAATTACTTTTTGCAAAATCCACACAAGATCACGTATTTTCAGGGTATTTTTTAGGTATTCAAACGCATTGTAATACTTATAAATAATTATTTGTTTAGTTCGCTTAGTTCAATTAGGTAATCTTTTACCATTTAAACTTTGAATCGGATGGGTTACCCATTGGTAACACTTCTTTCTTACAAGGGGGGGTTCCATGTTCAATTCCGCCATTGTCGTATAGGAAACTTAATTTGAGTAATTAGTGATGGGTGTGTATAGGCTAGAGGTGACCTCGATCTTGTTTCCAAAAAAAAAAAAAAAGTATAAGATTACTTATCATGATATTGCTAAGAATAAATAAATAAAGGCATATTCTACTTTTTTAAATGGAAATCAGTGTAATTATTTGCAGAGAATTATTTTATTACATCAATAAAATATGAAACTATGTCTGATAAAGCATTATTAAATTTGGATACTTCAATGGATTCCAGATGTTTTAGTGGGTTCGATTGCAGTAAAATCTACAAAGTTTATAATCGGTTGATCTTGTTGATCCGACTCCTCCCTGAGTGTTACCTTTAGAAATTTTAAACTTGACATTCTTTTAGTAAGGAAAAGAAGTTTGAAAATTATTTCCCTCATAGGCAAACTTTAACCCCAGCAAAAAAAAAAAAAAAAGAAAAAAAGAAAGAAAAGAGAAACCCTTTCTATAAGAAGAGAGGATAAAATCTTGTTGGTAGAGTGTTTTAACTCATTGGAGAAGGTAGCATAGTGTTTGGAGGTCAACAACACGCTCAAGACTTGGTTGAAGATCAGAGTAGAGCTGAAGACAGAGAGTCGATCGACCGCCTGGTTGACTGGTCATGCACAGACGTGCACAAGAGAAGAAAGGCCTTGTAGCGGTCGACCGCCCCAGAGAAAGTAGCAGCAACAGAAGACAGTCGATCGACCGACCAGGGAGTTGTTTTGCACCTACACAACTAGTGGTCGACTGCCTGATCAACCGTCCAGAGTGCATTTATGAGACTGCATAGCTAGTAACCGCCCAATCGACTGCATATCAGTTCTGGGTTATTTTCTGTTTGGATTCTGGATACGTTTCTGATTAGAATTCGGGTCTGTTGGTTTCTTTTCTTCGTGGACTCTCTGGCTATATAAAGAGGTATTGTCCCTAGCTATTCTAACCTGAATTGATTGATTAATAAGATCTCTCCCCTCTGCCAAGGACGTAGGCAATTGCCGAACCTCGTTAAATCTGTATTTTTCTCTTTAGTTTGTTCTTACCGTGTTCACGACTATTCTGCGACAAAACTCTAGTGTTTGCATATAGACCTCTAGTGTTATTCCCCAACAAATGGTATCGAGCATCCCAAGTTCGGCCGGGATTGTGTGTCAATTCCAAGAGCATCGTGGTCTATTCGGTGGAGATCATGTGTCAATCTCGGAGCGATGTTGATTTGTTCGTGGGATCGTGTGTCGATCTCAAAATAAAGTTGGTATTGTTCGTTGGGATCGAATTGGGTGGAGTAAATCACTTTGGAAACTTGTCGACAGTTTCATTTGGAGGTAAAAATCTCATCTTTATCTATTTGGATTTGTTATTCACTACTTGTTTTTTCGCATTGCTTTGCCGGATCTACAGGAGGAGATGACCGGGAATAGTCAATCCGTAGTGAAAATCATGAATAATCATCCGTCAAAGATTGACGTGGTGAAGTTTAACAGTACGAACAATTTGATGTGTGGAGATGTGAGGTAATGGATGCTAACGGCGTCAAAACTCGAAGATGTTCTATTTTTGGAAGAAAAGCCATAGGAGAGTTCAATAAAGGACTAGGACAAGATGAATAGAGTAGCGTGTGGCATCATAAGATCTTATTTAATACAAGATATCAAGTACGATATGATGATCGAGACTTCAGCGAAGAAGATATAAGAGATTCTAGAGTGCAAGTACTTGACCAAGAACATAGAGAATTACTTGCACTTGAAGAGGAGGTTTCATCGCTTCCAATTGAAGAGAAGTATCTTGATTAGTGAACAGATGAATAACTACACGAAGCTTCTTACAGATTTAGCAACGTGGATGTGGTGATCGAGGAGGAGAGTAAGGTGTTGATTATTTTGAGTTCTCTTCTTGATAGGAATATGAGACCTTCGTTCTCAACTTAATCAACGATAAACAATCTCTTGGTTATAATGAAGTTTCTTCTGCTCTTGCAAATTATGAATTGAGAAGGAAGGACAAAGAGTCTTCCAGTAGCACATTAATAGACCATTGATGGTAAAAGGTAGGAGTTTCAGTCGAAAGGGTAAAAGAGATCATGGTAGATCAAAGTCCAGAGCTAATTTTAGAGATCTGAAGAAGAACCAATGTGCCTTATGCAAATAGTTGGGGTATTAGAAGATTGATTGTCCAAGAATTAATGATAAGAAAAAGGAGTCGAAGCCTGAGGCAAATCTCGCGCATTAGTACACAAGCTGGTACTTCACAGGCAGGTGGATCGAACTCAGGCTCATCAGTATTTTCGTTCTCTATCACTACTCCTAGTGTTTCTACTCAGATAATTCTGAATGGATACTACATACATGTACTACTTATCATGCGTGTTCCAATACATTGATTTTTAGCTTTGAGAAGCTAGATTGTTGTTCCGTCGTCATTGGTGATTGTTAAAATTTGTGCAAATAAATAGTCCCACATTGGCTAGACAAGGGGATGGTCTTGGGTATATAAGCATTTGGCTATTCCACCTAAAAGGCTAGTATTTTGGGATTGTACCCTAAGTCCTTAAAATAGTATCAGAGCCATACCCCAAATTAGTCATGTATGAAAAATCCCCAAGAGTGGATGGCGTAGTCCCGGGCGCAGGCGCATGTGCGCAGTGAAAGGCACAATGCAGCGCAATGAAAAAGGCGCAGGCACAGGTAGACACACGAGTGCAGTGAAAGCCACTGTGCAGTGCAGTGAAAAAGGCGCAGACACCGGTACAAGCGGAAAGGCACAACGCAGTGCAGCGCAGCGATTAAGACACAGGTCCGACTCTTTGTTTAAGGGGATTGTTAAGATTTGTGCAAACAAATAGTCCCACATTGGCTAGACAAGGGGATGGTCTTGGGTGTATAAGGATTTGGGCTACTCCACCTAAAAAGCTAGTCTTTTGGGATAGTGTCCTATGTCCTTACAAGATCATCCATGCAACATGGAAGGGTTGTAGGCTGTCTAAAAATGACCAACAGACCAGCCATTAAGGAAGCAGAGTCTCAAGCTCTAGACGCGAGGAATCGATGCCCGCGTCTCAGCATCAAGGCGCGTCGGCCCGACGCCCGCGCCTCAGCATTCAGACGCGTCGGCCCGAAGCCCGCGTCTCAGCATCAAGGCGCGTCGGCCCGACGCCCGCGCCTCAGCATCCAGACGTGAAGGCCCGAAGCCCGCGTCTCAGCTTTAAGGCGCGTTTGGCTCGACGCCCGCGTCTCAAACTTCAAGGCGCGTTTGGCTCAATGCCCACGTCTCAGTTGCAACTGCCCTGATTGCGGGGCCAGTCACCGCGCATGTAGCGGGTAGTGGCCCCTCATTGTGGAGCGTTTTCAGGGGGCACGTTCATCCCCAGGGACTCTATAAATAGCCCGTTGGCATCAACAAAGACACACAGATACACACAGAGAGAGACGGGCACAAGAGAGAGATCATCAACAGAGAGAGAGAGAGCTTGACTCTTCAAGCCAGCTTGCTGCGTACAAGTTGCTCTCGCCTACCTTCTCTTTTAGAGTTTTTGGTAGACGGAGCTGAGTTACTCCCTCTACCGACCGAAGAGAAGATCCCTCGACGGTCCAGGACGGTCATCTGGTCAACGGAGAACAAGATTCACTCTCCATCGCCACACGAAGAACCCAGCCTTAAACAAAGGGAAGATTCAGACATCCTCCCTCCCTTGTAACTGGAAAAGAAGGAAGAGTAGTTCTTTTGGTTGTAATCGTTTCGCTTGAATCAAGGAATCTTTTACAGCTAAAACCACTTTCTCGACCACCAAATTTTCCGGCGCGAAACAAGAGATGGCGACTCCGCTGGGGACTACCTTCGTTACTGACGAACGCACCGTGGTGCAAGATGACGTTCTCCGTAAGGGAAAATGGTCGAATCACTCGTCGTCGAGTTCGACCAGGCGAAGTATGAAGAGTTCCTCTCTTCTGGCTCCAAGAGCCCAAAGACCCGCGTCTGCCGCGGGTCTCAAGTGGACAGCCCCCTGAAGCCCAATCTGAGGCTCTGTCGGGTGCTCCTGCTGCCCACTGTGCCAAGTTTGGTTCACGCGCCGACGCCTCCCAGAAGGCCCGCGTAACCTCAGACTCCTCTGCTGCGATCAACCGCGTCGCGCAGAACACACGCGCCAACGCCTCTCTGAAGGCCCGCGTGGTCCCCGGCACATCTACTGGTGCGATCGACCGTGTCGCACAGAACGCCCGCGTCAGCGTCTCTCGGGAGACCCGCGTGGCAAACACCCCTGGTTCTACAAACCAGGAAGTTGTTGGCTTCTCTCTTCCTCCACGGCGCAATCGGAATGCCGAGCGTCGACAGAGAAGACGCGCGCGTCAACACTCGGTCGGAACCGTTGGTTTTTCTGACTGGGGTTGAACGCAGCGTACGATCCGATGCCTTGCCCGCACCTCGTCCAGTGCGAGAGGTCCGTGTTTGGCGACCCAAACGCGAGACTCCCCAAGTTGAGCCTTCTGAAGACCAACTTGCCAAACGCCAAAGCGAAGCTTCTGCGTCTTGTCAAACGCAGGAAGCACGCGCCCACAGGCGTGGGGCCCAGCAGCCCACTCTCTCCCAAGTCTCTCTGCTCCAACGCAGCAGACAGCAACGCGAAAGTCGCGTCTCATATCAACAGAGACGCCAGACGCGCGTGACGCAGCCGCGACGTGACAGCTGCGTTTCTGAAACCTGTGTCCAGACAGCACAGCGCATGACTTCCTCCCGTCTTCCACGTCGCGAGGCTAGTCTATTTAATCCCTCTCCCACGGATTTGAGGGATTATTTGACAAGGAAAAGGAGTGCCAATCAGGCCACTTCTCCATGCTGCTGTCAACAGCTCATCCAGATGCTCTCTGGATGCCATTGCGAGTCAGGCGTGCACCAGCCGTCTTTAATTAGACAGCTGACCCTGATTCCCCCGTCAGCCAAAAGAAGACGCTCCCACAGGAGGAGAACCTTCTCAGATGTTGAATACCCGAGCTTACTGCAAACATGACTAGCAGAAGCAAGGGAAAACAACTAATGGACAACTCAGAGGAATCTGACTCTGAGCCAGAGGGGGTGTATCAACACACTCGCACCCGGATAGGGGCCATTCTCCCAATTGACTATAATGCCTTAGCCCGCGGCATTAGAATGGGTGGTTCTCACTCCGCTATAGTGGAGTCGCAGGCTTCAAACTCTTCCGTCGAGAAGGAGGCTTCCGCCTACATGGCCGACACTCCTGAGGAGACGACCAGGCGTTAGAACAGACGCTGAAGCACCAGATGGATATAATCGCCTCTCAGCAGCGATCCATTGACACCCTCAAGCATATGCTCGAGAAATTGCTTGAAGAAAGAGCGAGGTCTCCTCCTAGACGACCGAAGGGCAAAGGGAGAAAAGGAGGAAGCCCACCCTCCGAACCTTCCGACGAGACACAACGATCTACCTCGGATGTGTCCAAGCCCTCGTCGCAGGCAAGAAGCGACCAGACCCCGGGAAAGGCTCATGCTAAAAGAATGAGTCAACTGGAGCAGCGCCTCGAGGCCCTTACCAACCGTAAAGGCCTCCAAGAAGCTGGAGTAGTCCGGCCCTATCCGGCCGAGTGGGACTTAGTCCCGTACCCTCCTAAGTTCAAGGCTCCAACTCTCCAAGCATTTGACGGGAAGGGGTCACCCAACCAGCACATCTACTACTTCAAATCCCAGACCGGAAATGTAGTAGTAACGACGCTATACTGGCGCGACTGTTCATAGGCACCCTGAAAGGGTTGGCCTTTGAATGGTTCATGAAGCTCCCAGAAGGTTCCATCAAGAACTGGGGCGACTTGGAGAAGCTGTTTCTAACACGCTTCTTCGAAGATGATTCGGAGGTCACAATGCCTACCCTTTTAGCTACAAAACAGCGAAAGGGAGAGTCCGTCAAGTCTTTCGTGGAAAGATTTCGGAACATGGCACTCCGATGTCCAAGCGGCATGACCCAGGCCACCCTGGTGGAAACATGCCGCCACAATCTCCAAACCTCACTCCTTACTCAAATAGGAGTTGCTGAAAGCCGCACCTGAAACAATTAGTCCAGCAAGGTGAACAGGCTGAGGAGATTGTCGCCCGCGTCAGAGCGGAAGAAGGCAAGCCCAGGCCAGAGAGGTCGACAAGGCGTGCACCAGACACCTCCCTCCAGACGAAGCGGAAGGATAATTTGGCGACGGAGACCAAATCTCCCACCAAACCTCAAACAGGCAGGGCAAGTGGCTCTTCAAGCCAGCCACGCCCCAACAAGCAGTATTCCTTCAAGGAGGAACACGTCGATTCGCTCTTCAAGCTACTCAACAAGAGCAATCGACTGAAGCTCCTGAAATTAGGCGCCGGAGGAAGTCGGCAAGACCGACAATCCCACCTACTGCTTATACCACAGGATGCTCGGACATCCTACCAAAGCTGCTACGTCTTTAAGAACATCCTTCAAGCTCTGATTGACGCGGAGGTATTAAAACTCTCGACCGGAGCAGAATAAGATGACGGCCAACATGACGTCGATTCTCCAGTTTGGGACACGACCCCCGACACCCTGGGGGTGATCTCTGTCCCGAAAGGAAGAACTGAGGATGGTCAACACAGACCCTCATCAGCAGCAGGAGAAAGGCTTGGTACCCGTCCCTACACCTCGAGGGGAAATCATGTGGGTCCACCCTGACCTCGTCGACGAGCAACATGGACGACTGTGACCAACAGGAAGTCCAAAGGCAAAGGAAAGGTTTCATCTTGCCATGTGATATGCGCTTCCTCCCGAGAAGCGGACACTGATGTTCCCTCGCTGACTGACTCGGAAGAGGAGATAATAGTCCTGGCCGCGGAACCCGACCCACCAACGGCAGGGACCCGTTCAGGACAGGCATACTTGAAGCAGTACGGCGAGACAGCAGCGGCTTCTCCGCAACCAGCCGTAGAACCAGCCAAGCCCTCCTCTAAACAGCCTGGGGAGAAACAGAAAGAAACTCGGTTTTCTCGAGTTCTTGCGAAAGGTGTAACGGAAGGATCCTCGACACCTTACCGCTTCGACGTCTTGGCTCAACTAGCCAACATCCCGGCACGCATCACCTTGTATGAACTCCTGAGGCTATCAAAGTCAACCAGAGAGGCTCTACAAGAAGCTTTGGCAAACGCTGAGGTCTTCATGACTCGTGTGCCAAGGGAGGAAGATGTAGAGGATTGCCTCCACGCCTCCCCCAAATGCTCCCTGCATCACCTTCACAACAGACGACATGCAGGTTAAAGGGAAGCATGACCGACCCCTATACTTCACAGGGTATATTGGGTCATCCGAGGTGAACCGCATCCAGTAGACCCAGGGTCTGCGCTAAGCATCATACCTCGCCGGGTTATGCAGTTTCTAGGCATTCCTACCCATCGTCTGAGCCTACCCAGACGACTATTTACGGGTTCAATGCCAACAGCTCCCGCCCAATGGGGAAGATCAAGCTCAAATGCCAGATCGGGAGCCTCAAGTCGGAAGTGACGTGTTACGTCATTGACGCGGACACTTCCTACAACCTGTTGCTGGGACAACCATGGATTCACCGCAATTCTATCGTTCCCTCTACTCTCCACCAAGTCATGAAATACATTGACGAGAGTGGACAGGTCCGAACGTTGATTGCCGAAAGGCATCCGTTTAAAAGGGTTGAAAATTATTTCACGGACTCCCTCTTATATCAGGATCCGAGGAGACTAATGAAACCCCAACCAGAGGAGCCAGACTCTGGTAATGAAGCTGACATTGAGCCTGAGAGAGAAGAGTGCCTGTGGGAGTTGGAGCCCATTGTAAAGAGCACTAATAAGCTCGATGTTGATACCACCGACGATGCAGGCGGTTGGGTATTAATGAAGATTTAGATTTCGCGTATTTCCCTGCGTATGAGTCTGATTCAATACCGTCGGATACTAGTACCGACGTAGATGAGGATGTCTGGTCGGCAATGGATGCTTTGACATCATTGCATGTACCAATAAAATCATCCTTCGGGACGTACCAAGATAATGGTGACGCGCAAGAGTCTGTATTCATGTTCCAGCCAGACGAAAAGGCCAAAGACCAATACTTTTTGGGCGAATCGCGTCTGAACCAATGCCCCACGAAGAATCGGAAGGTGAGGATGAATCCCCTCAGTTCGATCATTATGAACCGAAAACGCTCAAGATGATGAAGCGCATGGGGTATGATCTAACCAACAGGCCTGGGTTGAACTTCAGAAAAGGAAGAAGAACACTGCTTCGATCCTTTGTACCGAAAGGGAAAACCCCTGATTATTATCATCAGACGCGCCGGGGGTTGGGCTATGTATCAACTCCAATCCCATCAGCCTCTGATTCTCGAGAACTGTCAAGTCATGACTGCTCATCAGACACGTCGTCGTGGGAATCAGATGTCAGTGTCGGCAACATCTTCAAAGGGCTTTCAGTAAACATGGTTTCGACAAGCATATGGAGGATGAAGATGAAGAAATGATCCAATCTGATACAGATCCTTGGATCAAAACATTTGAATGCTCTTTGGGACATCCGCTTTGAACAGCGTGAGCCACCCACAGAAGACGAGGTTGTTCACGAGATGAAGCCAATCCTAAACCCATCTTCATAAGTGACGGCCTGTCACCTTCGGAGAAGAAGGATTTAATATCTCTTGTACAAGAGTATATAGACGTCTTCGCCTGGAATTATGAGGACATGCCTGGACTTGATCCTCAAGTGGCTATGCATCGCCTCAACATCAATCCGGACATGAAGCCTGTTAAACAACAGCAGCGACGGTTCCGTCCAGAGATAATGGAGGCAATTCAATCAGAAGTCAGAAAGCTCATCGATTCTGGCTTCATCCGGGAAGAACAACATCCCGACTGGGTATCCAACATCGTCCCCGTCGCCAAGAAGAACGGGAAGATCCGGATCTGCATCGACTTCCTGATCTAACGAGGCCTGCCCCAAAGACGAATTCCCATTGCCAATCACAGATGTCATGATTGACAATACTTGTGGATTCGAGCGAATGTCCTTTATGGACGGTTCTCAGGATACAATCAAATCAAGATGTATCCCGATGACGAAAAGCACACCTCCTTCAGGACACCTCTAGGGGTATATTGCTACACCGTCATGCCCTTCGGTCTGAAAAATGCGGGGGCAACCTACCAAAGGGCCATGAATGCCATTTTCCATCGGCAGATACGCAAAACGGTGGAATGTTATGTCGACGACATCGCGGTGAAAAGCCGCACTAAAGGTGATCACATAGCAGACCTGAGGGTGGTCTTCGACATCATGCGGGCTCATCAATTGAAGATGAACCCCACCAAGTCCTTCCTGGGGGTAGCCAGTGGCAAATTCCTAGGGTTTGTTGTGACTTCCACAGGAATCCATTTGGATCCGGAGAAAGTCCGTGCTATCCAAGAGATGCAACCCCCCAGAAGCCTCAAGGAGCTCAGAGGATTACAAGGACGATTGGCATACATCCGCAGATTCATTTCAAATCTCTCCGGAGATGCAACCCTTCGCTAAGCTGATGAAGAGGGCGTTTCGTTCATTTGGGACGACGCTTGCCAGCAAGCATTTGAGGAGATCAAGCACTACCTCACCCAACCACCAGTCCTGGCAGCTCCGGTATCCGGAAAGCCTTTCCTGGTGTACGTCCGATCAATGGATCATTCTTTGGGAGCTCTACTAGCTCAGAATGATGACCAAGGGCGAGAACAAGCAATCTACTACCTAAGTAGAACGATGATCGGAGCCGAACATCGGTACAATCCGATCGAGAAGGAATGTTTGGCACTGGTGTTCGCTATTCAGAAAATGCGACACTATCTGGTGGGCCAAACCATAAATGTCATATCCAAAGTCAACCCCCTGAGGTTACTTATGACAAAGCCTTCTTCACTAAATGGCCGGCTGCAAAATGGGCCATATTGCTATCACAATATGAGATGCATTTTCTGCCACAAAAGGCTATTAAGGGACAAGCGGTGGCGGACTTCTTAGCTGAACACCCAGATCCCAGGGCAGCCAAACTCTACGAGGATCTCCCAGATGAGGTCGCCGAAGTCTGCCTAGCTCAGACATCGTTCGAAAGTCAAATATGCACTTTTCTTCGACGGTGCATCAAGGCAAGCCAAAGGGACACACAGTAGCGGGGTAGGAGTGGTACTCGTCTCCCCACAAAATTACGTGATTCCCCGAGCTATCTCGTTAACCGAGCCCTGTTCCAACAATGTGGCGGAATACAACGCTCTTTTGATTGGGATGCAATTCGCCGATGAGATTGGCGTTAAAAATCTCGAGGCATATGGTGATTCTAAACTCATCGTCAGCCAAGTTCGCGGAGAGTATGAGGTCAGGCATGAAGATCTAGTACCCTACTACAACGCGACAATCCACATGGCCGAGAGGTTTTCAAACTTCTACATCGACCATGTACCGCGCAAGCAAAATGCGCATGCAGATGCACTTGCATCCCTTGCTGCCTCCTTAGCTCTTCCAGCCGGAGCAATGGAGAAGGTATTCGTCTATAGCCACGACCTATACTGCCCAAAAAGTCCCCTCGGAGACTACCAGAGGTCAACGGGAGATCGTCGCGGTAAGGAAACACTTGAAGTGTCAACCGATCCAGAGCTTAAAGACTGGCGATTCCCTACATTGATTTTGTCTTATACGCATCTTGCCCGAAGACACCAGGGAGGCGGCTGCCATCCGAAGGAAAGCCTCCAAATTCTACTACAATGCGATTTCGCGAACATTGTATCGTAGATCGCATGACGGGATCTTGCTCCGGTGCCTCTCATCAAAAGAAGCCCACGAAGTGTTGAAAGAAGCCCACGATGGTACGTGTGGAGCTCATCAACCTGGCCCGAAGCTGGCAACCGACTCCAAAGATTGGGTTACTACTGGCCCAAGATGGTTGCCGATGCTGTTGCCTATGCCAAAAGATGTCACGCCTGTCAAATACATGGCGATTTCATCCATCAAGCACCAGGATACCTCCACTCTACGACCTCTACCTGGCCGTTCGAAATGTGGGGGATGGACGTGATTGGTCCTATCAGCCCACCATCATCAAAGGGACATCGGTTCATTCTAGCGATAACCGATTACTTCTCAAGTGGGCCGAAGCTATCCCTTTGAAAGAGGTGAAATCTTCTAACGTGATCAAGTTCGTGAAACATCACGTTATTTACCGGTTCGGTGTGCCTCGGCGATTGTCCATGACAATGGACCCCAGTTCATCAGCCAGGCTTTTCAGAGATTCTGCGCCAAGTTCAGAATCCAGAGTGTGTCATCAACGGCATACTATCCGCCCGCTAACGGCCTCGCAGAAGCTTTCAATAAGACTATTGGCAAGCTTCTCAAGAAATTCGTCTCGAAAAGTCAACGAGACTGGGACGATAAGTGGGCGAATGCTTATGGGTCTATCGCACGACTGTGCGAACCCCAACTAAAGCCACGCCATTTTCCTTGGTGTACGGATGCGAAGCCGTCCTTCCACTGGAAATCCAAATTCCATCTCTTCGCGTCGCCTTGACAGCGGAAATGACAACAGAGGAGAAGCATCGACAGCAACTCCAAGAATTGGAAGCCTTGGACGACAAGCGTCTGCAGGCCCAACAACAATCGAGCTTTACCAAGCTCGTATCACCAGAGCCTTCAACAAGAAAGTCAAATCCCGAACTTTCAAGAAAGGCGACCTCGTCTTAGCCCGTCCGAAACCCATGGTCATGACGCACAAGACGAAAGGAAAATTCCAACCCAAATGGGAAGGACCGTTTGTAGTAGAGTCAGTCTACTCAAATGGATCGTATCGCCTCATAACCTCAAATGGCGATACACTCATGATGCCAAATCAATGGCAAATTCCTGAAGAAATACTATCCCTAATGGCATTCTTCCACCGATCAAGTTAAAAATACACTCTGATCGGAAACATCCAACCCTCCGACGGCTAAGGATAGAGGAAAATGTTGGCTTTTAAGTCCAACATAAGTCCTCGACAACTCATCATGCTGAGGGGAATAGCATGGCTAGCCAACTCAAACGGTAGTTGGTAAAGGCATGACAAACCCGTTGACAGCTGAGGATTTGCTAAAAATCCTAAGGGACACGTTCCCATTTGATCCGACGCCTCCGACGGTTAAGGATAGAGGAAAATGTTGGCTTTTAATTCCAACATAAGTCTTCGACAACTCATCATGCTGAGGGGAATAGCAGGGCTAGCCCAACTCAAACGGTAGTTGGTAAAGGCATCTCAAATCCGTTGATATCTGAGGGTTTGCTAAAAATCCTAAGTGGACTTGATTCCACTCTTTCCTCCAAAAATCCCTTACCAATTCTCATCCATAGAATGGTAGGACCATAAAATGCAATCATTACTATGTTAACACTATACCTCTGGTAATGAATACTCTTTGTCGAGTATAAACCTTGCTTGTTAACTCTGCATAGAGTAACAAACTCTCAATTTGCCAAGTTAACACTATACCTCTGGCACTTCAAATTCCACTTGTCAATTCTCATCAATAGAATGACAGGTCCTCAAATTGCTCCTATCGCAAGTAAATTCTTGTCAAGTTAATATCACACCTCTGACAAAACTACTGTTTAAAGTTAACATTACACCTCTAAGCGGTACCTCGAGTGCCTGTCAAGTTTAATATCACACCTCTGACAGTCACCTTTCTTCAGACTTCCATATCGAAGCTGAAACGGACGATGCCAAGTTAACACTACACTTCCAGCATCCGAGTCATTGCTAAGTTCAACAATACACCTATGGCTATGACCTTCCTCGACTTCCTTGTCCAAGCCGAGATGAACGATGCCAAGTTAACACTACACCTCTAGCATCCGAGTCATTGCTAAGTTCAACAATACACCTATGGCTATGACCTTTCCTCGACTTCTTTAAGCCGAGACGACTAATGCCAAGTTCAACATTACACCTCTAGCATTACTATCACTGTTAAGTTAAACATCACACCTATGACAGTGACACCCTCAGTTTTCCCAAATAAAGCTGAGATGCTGATGAGTTAGGTTAATATCACACCTCTAACTCACGTCCTTGTCAAGTTAATATTACACTTCTGACAAGACTACTTCTAAACCATTAAGTTTAATATCACACCTCTAGCGGTAAAAATCTTACTAGATTCCCCACGAGTCTAGTTTCATTTGATATTCTCCCCAACCGAGTATCAAATTCATTTGGGAGGCATTGTTGGTTAACATTACACCGATAAACCAATGCTTCCATCAAAATCCCCAGCTGATCTTAAATCAAGTTAATCCCAAATCCTTGATAAAAGTTCACCTTCTCTGGGGACACACTCTACTTGTCACTTTCTTTTATAAAGTGGCGGGTCCACCAAAATCATTCTTTTGCTTCTAAAACAAAACATTCAAGACAACAGAAAGAGGCAAAAAGAAAAGTGTCACTTTTATTGATATTCAAGCATATGAAAGTGGTACAAAACGCTCTCTTATACATAAGATTGAGTGTTACAATTAAGGAGTACAAGAAGTCCCTCTCTCTCTCAGAGGCCGTACTCACTCCTTGAAACCGCATCTGATCTCAGGTGGCACAACTGGAACCGATTGCGCCATGGCGACGACGCCAACTTTCGAAAGCGCCCTAGCTGACTAGCCAGAGCATGGTGTTCTTGAGGTCCGGTGGCAACAGAAGGTCCTGCAACCCTTCGTTCAGGCGCGTCTCTTTCCCTAGCAGATCATCCAACAAACATGGAGTCACTTTTGGGGTGAGAAAGGAAGTTTAGGAGTCATCACAAAGGATGCTACCCTCCACTAGGTCCAGCGGCAGCAGAAAGTCCTGCATTCATCACCATCCCTTTCCCCAGCAGCCATCCAACGGAATGTCCTTGATGTCACTTCTGGAGTTGGGAGAGGAAGAGGATCTTTTCCGCCACCGTAACCGCCGGACCACCCTCGCCGATACTCAGCCTATCCGTCTCTTGCACCAGATCTGAAGAGACCTTGGCGAGGGTTGGGTCCTCGTCAGAGATATAATTTAATCCTCTCCACAACGACGAGGACCATAATTTAAATCTCTCACAAACGAACGTGGAGCAGGTTCGCCAGCCGGTATATTCTTTCTGGGGCCCAGCAAACCTGAAAAAGGACATCAAGCCAACCTGCAAAGAATAAAAAGAGTTAGAAAATCTGGAACTCAGTACATTTTTATAAAGGAAACTAACAGAACGCGGCAGCCATTCAAGACTT
>JAVJIF010016549.1:0-75679 GCA_038442645.1 Agave tequilana
TATGAAGATAGGAAGAGCTGAATATTTCTGTATTTGAATTCTCCCCTTATCTCCAAATTTAATTTGATTTATCTAGAAATTCAATTCTGATCTGCAACTTGTTTTCGTGTTGATTGCTGAATATAACTTATCAAATAATAGAATTGAAAATAGTGATCAACAGAAGAATTGTAGCCCTTTAAGTCTTTTTGTAGCATCTTGAATCATTAGATTTGAATTTCGGTACCGAAAGTTATGTTTAAAATGCTAAACTATATCCAGCCTAAATCTGAATCTAAATTGCATTGCTTCATCTCATCCGTTGATCTTCTCTTTATCCATTTATCCTCTTGCATTTTCAATTTATCTTCTAGAATTGATAAGATATTCATTTATCTTTAGCGAAACAGATAGAGTCTTCAAATAATCCGTTTTTCCCTTGAAATGAGATGATATTATCTTATCTGATATATTCAGTTTTTAGATAAGATAGCTTCTATAACCTTTAAATTTGAATCGATCCCCTTTGATTTGAACTTTTGATTAAATTGGATAAATCTGTCAATCTCTCTTTTCTTCCTTAATTACCCTACACGTCACTGGACATGAAAATACATTAATAACAGAGTTTTATTTAAATATAAATGTAGAAATTTGACACATGTGATATGAAAACATGTAATGCATGTGTATGATCATCTCGCGAAGTCAACAATGAACTCATAGCGGAGCTACAGGTGAAGTGTAAGTTCGCATGTGAGCGAAGCAAGATGCCTTCGCTGTAGGCGGTTCTTGAAATTAGAACAGTCATTTCAAATTTAAATTTGAAACGATAGCTTGAACTCCTTTTTAGGAGGTGAAGCTATAGACACGCGCAACGCTAATGGCACGAAGTTACAGGTGCATGCAGCGCCTATAAAAGCCAAACCTGGCTATTCTCAGAGAGTCGTCATCTCTCTCGAGACTCTTCCTCATCTTCTTCTTAAAACTCTATCAGAGCTTCTTCCCACGCTCTAATGGCCCCCAAGTAGCAACCTGGGAAGAAGGCAGCGATCTCCGCCATAGCTCCATCGTCTTCGTCTCCGGCGGTCGACACCCATTGCGGGTAGGGAATTCTTCCCTTTTTAGAGATTTTCATCTCTTTTTGAAGCCGTATTTTGGCTATTTCATGGTGAATACCTCATGATACACCATGATCTTAGTGATCTCAGGGAGTTTATCTTCCTTATTTCTTGATTTTTTTCCCTAAATTTTAGGGGATTTAATTCCCCTTTAATTTCACGAATAGAAACTGAATTGTTTCTTTCTTTCATGCTTCGTCGCGAAGCTAGCCCTTTGGGCTTTTCACATTCTGTCAAGTGACATGGTGCGAAGCTAGTTTCAGAAGCATAGCTGGAAAGAGGACTTTAAAGTCCTTTGAATAATTTTAGGCACAAGTGCCTTTCCAGCGAAGCTAGCCCTTTGAGCTTTTGGCATTCTGTCAAGTGACAGAATGTGAAGATAAACTTCTGAGCGAAGCTAACACTTCATAACTTGCTACACTTCTGCCTTTGTGCAGAGCATGAAGTTAAGCTTCAGACGAAGCTAACGCCTGGCTAACTTCGCTTAGAAAGCGAGGCTATGCCTTTAGGGATTTGTTTTCTTCTGTGCTCTGCCTTTTTGCAGAGTGTGAAGTTAAATTTCAGTGCGAAGATACTATTAGGCTGGGTCAGCCCCGCTTTGGAAGCAAAGCTATGCCTTTAACTTTTTTTTTTGCTTTCTCCTTTCCTTTTTAACTTCTAGGCTAAATATAATTTCTCCTTTTTTTGTTTTGCAGTGCACTATACTCCTGGACCCTTGAATAGCCTCTTCGGGTCAGCCAGGGGACTGGATGAAAACATCAGTCTACTATTCCAGGGACAAGCTTCGTTATTTAGTGAACGGAGTACTCCTGGCCGCGATACCCTGATCCACACCGAAGATCAGCGCACAATGAGGAGTATCTTGAGTACTGCTCCTCTGAGGACTGTGACCGAAAGATTTATCAGAAACCCGGCTTCATGTTTGGAGACGTAGTGCCTGCCATCGATTATCAACTGCTGGTTGGGGAAGGGCAGTGGGTCTTTAATTTGAACAGCGAGAAATACTACCTCCCGTCCAGTAAGCGTCATTTCCCATTATCCTTCTTTCAATGTGTAATGAGGCCTCGGAAGATGAAATGGCAAGTGATATGGACCACCGACTCAGTCCACGTGGGTATTTTGACAGCTGCTTCTCCTGGCTATACAAGGGCAGGTCCCCCTCGATGCATACTGGGTCTTCACCTCAGGAATGTCCTACAAGACATCCCGGTAGGGAAAAATCCGGCTATGGCTCAGACTTTTGGGAATCAATTCTTCAGAGTCAACAACAACTACCCCGCAACTGACTTCAGGACCTCAGGTTGGATTCATCCTCCCAAGGCCTGGTGAAGAGACTTGACTCTGTATGTCTTCGCCCATTTCGAGGAGGATTTGGAGAGGCCGGGACTCCGTGAGGTTGTCAGAGCTACTTGTTATGGCATCCAGATGAGCACAGCGAATTTCTACGCCATCTTTGAATTGTACTGCCCATTTACAGGGACTTTCTTCACCCTTGTAGGCGAATTGGGCATGACTTTGCATGAGATGTGGGAAGTCTCTGCTTTGCCAATGGGATCTCTCCTTATGAAGAATACTTTCCATGTGAGGCGGAATTGGCACTTTTGGAGAAGCAGGAGCCCGCCCTGTTCGAGACCTATCGAGAGCTGATGTGCCACTTCTACATCTGCTCGGACATGCATGACAATCACAAGGAAGCCTCAAGCAGTTTGAAGAGTTGGGGGAATTATCTGTTCCCCAACCTGGAGATACCCCTAAAGAGGCTCAATGCGGGGTTACGGACGAGAATATCTTTCGAAGGATGAAAGAGCATGCCCAAGGAGACATTATTCTGGAGGAAGATGATGGCATCTATGGGAAGGGCGACATTCTCAGGAGCTTCCATCATCAAGCCCGCCAACCAATGTCCCGGAAAGTACTTTTGATCGGGTTTTTATCAGTCTGGCTGAAGAGATGTGTGGTGCCATCTCCCTCTAGCGATGTTGTCTTCCCCACTATCCTTTTGCCGACCGTTCGTCTGGTACATGGTCGTTCTCTAGGATTTCTTCTAGCAATGACGTGTTGTATTCAATGAGATCTTCGTGCATTGACAGAGGCTTTCTGCAGACCACTGACAGCGAAGAGGGGAAAGCGACGATCTTACCCCGCGACGGACCGAACCCCAGGATCAGACTGCCATATACTTACTTGATGACATGGTTCGCTTTTCATTTTCCGACAATTATTCAAGCCGGAGAAGAGCCTCCAGAGGGTGTTCGGGTGGCGGTCCTTTGTCGATTTGAAGGATCTTCATGGTCACGGATCTACGTGGCTGCGGTCACAAACTGTTGTGCCGGTACGACGTATATAGTCTCTTCCGGTGTTTTTCTTACATTTGTGATGCGGGATATGGCGAGGAGTTCAAGAATGTCGGTGACGGTAGGACGTCGTTAAGCCGGGGAGTCTTCGAATGGTTGGTTAGCATCCGGCCTTCTCACTTGGTATACAAGAGCGGAGATACCTGCTATTTGGAGTCATACATCCCCAGCCAGTTTGCTCATCAGTTTGGATATGACCAACTCTACGGTTGCAATCCGAACACTAACCTAGCCTTCATGGGGAGCCTGATTGACGGTGCTCGCGTTTGGTGGTACTTCATTGTCGGTTGTACCGAGGCACGACTGTGCATGCCGTTGAGGACCCCAAATCTATTGATGACTTTGGGGTTCTGCCAATGATACAGAATTTCGAGCTCCGCGCCAACTGGATTTTCTATCAACTCCTTTGGCTTGAAGTGAATCGCCCAGCAGCTGAAGCAGAAAGTCACTGCGAAGGGAGAGGGCAAAAGAGTCCGGGTGCCAGGCATTCTGGAGTTTATCGCCATCGCCGACAGTGAAGATTCGGACGCCAAAAGCCCTCACTTTGAAGATGTTGCCGGTGCTTAGGTACCAACGGATGCTCCGGGCGGGGTAGGCACGGCCCCTATGGAGGAGGTGAAAGTTGAGGAGGAAGAAGAGGAAGATCCCGATGTCCACTTCAAGCAGAAATGTAAGGGTGAACCTCACAGAAAGAGGGTGGTGAAGAAGCCCCGTTGCCATCCTCCTACTGTTATTGTAGACAGTGAGTCGGCTACAGTTGCCCCTCCTCCTGCCTCGTTAGTTATCAAACTATCGGCGTTTGAAACAGGCAACTGACAAAGCTGTTCCTGGCTTGGGTAAGACCAGTTCCATTTTTGCAACACATATATATACATATACATATGTATATATTTATTTTTTATTTCCTCTTCTCTCATGCAACTAACTTGTTTAACTTGTGATTCAGGAACCGAAACCATAGGAGAACAGGGAGATTATTACGATCCCTTATTCACCTACCGGGAGGGCGACGAGGCCAGTTACTTTGTCATTTCTGAGGATTTCGAGGGTGGTGCAGCTGATGTCGGTCCTTCTGGTGTTGGTGCTTCGAAAGAGAGCCCAATGGCTTCGAGCTCTAGAGGATGGGTTATAGAGCCCTCGACGAGCGAAGGCGAGCCGAACATTCCAGTTATGGAAGCCATTGGGACAGATGAAATCCTTCCTGAGGTTGCTTCTGGAGCTTCTCCGCTACTGCCAAGGTTTCTTCTATGGAACCTGCTGGAGTTAGCATTGCCATTGAGGGAGTCCGGGGGACACTGTTACTGAGGCGGTTGAGGCGGTGTCTCTTATGATCTCATCACCTCTTGATAATACCTTAATCATTTGTAAGCAATCTTTTTTTTTGATATTATTATACTTTATTTTAATAAAGTACTTTTGCAAGTGTTGTTGGCCTAGAGGCCCATCACTCTAGTTTTGATGATGATTAACTCATATAGTTATAGTTACTAATAATCTTATTTTAAATAGTTTCAGTGATTGACCAAGATATTAGTAGGTGATTAGCTTCAATAAAGGAGTTTTGGAGCTTTCACATGTAGATTCAAGAGCTCGAGCGTCAAGATCACATCTAGTACTCGGTTGGAGTCAAGCTCGTTGGATCGCATTTTGGATCGAGTCTACTTGGAGAAGGGATTCTACAAAAAGACCTCGGTTTGTGTTTAGTTTATGTTTAGATCTTGTGTAAAGATTAGATAGTATTGATATGCTCAAGTTCACATACACACACAAGTTTTAAAGTTTGTTAGTTTAACCAATTTTGGATTTCATGTCAAAAACATAGATAGATATCTTTATATGTATATTGGATTCTATCCATATACAATATGCTTCAAAGTTGTTTATATATCTTGTTTTTGTATTTACATGAGTTTTGGAGAAAACGGTTTTCCATTTTAAAATTCAAGTTTTAAAAAATACCGATTTTGTGTTTAAGCCAAATTTTTATATCACAAAAATAGTTTAAATTGTTTATAATATGTGCTAAATTTTAGTCACACATATTTGTGTTTCAAAGATCTTAAAAGAACTTATTTTTGTGAAATTATAGGATTTAATTGGAATCAAAATACTTAAGTTTAAATCCTGAAAACCCAGCTAGACTGACTGGCGGTCGACCAGACCGACCGACACGGTCGACCGATGTGCACGAGGACGTGCACATGGCCAGCCAATTCGGCCGGTCGACCGCATGGTCGACTGACTGAAAGCACCCCACTCTCGGGTGGCGCCGGTCGATCGGGCGGTTGACAGTTGGCTTTGGCCCGGTCGACCAGTCGGTCGACCGGAGGCACAGCGGTCATAAAAATGACCGTTGGCGGTTGACCGGAAGGGCATTTCTACCCTTTCCTGGCTGCCAACGGGCAGATTTTTTTGGAGGGTTATAAATAGCCCCCTCCTTAGCTGATTTCACCAAGAATTTCAAGAGCAAATATTTCCATATTCTTAAGTGTTTTAGCTACAAGTTTTAAAAGAGTTTTTGGGTTAAAAAGGATTTATCTTTATTTGTTTTCAAGAGTTGAAAAATTTAAAGAAAAATAAAGTATTTGGGATATTGGTTTTATCTTCATTTCTAGCTTATTGTAGTTGTTTTCCTAAGTATTTTTCTTTGTGATTTATTTTCCAGACACCTTGTATTCTCACACTTGAGCTATTGATTGAGGCAAAACCTGCACAAAAAATACAGAATTTTAGATTTAGAAATAAAGATGTGCAAGTGCTCAATTCTTACCGCTATAGCAAGTGGCTATGCGGGTCGTGATCCACAAGGAGGGTTTTGCGATAGAAGCGTTTACGTTTCTTTATTGAAATCTTAATGAAGATAAAACAAAAATTCTTCTTTGTTTAAAGAAATGAAAATGAAAAAGAAAGTTATGTTAAAGTTAGAAAGAAAGCAATAGATGAAGAAGGTGGAGAATCAAAAAGCGACTATGTACAAATGAGTTGGAAAGAAATGATGAAAGATTTGGAAGATGAGTGTTGGTGGTTTAATTTACAGAAATAAACGAAAAGAAAGAAGATGAAGAAATACTTACCTAGGTTGAGTGATGACCTACCTGGAAACCGTTGAATGTTCTACCTTTGCTTCGGAGGCGTTCAACGCATAGATCATAAGCTCGAGCTCAGTCCCCGTGCACATTATATCGTCAAGCCTAGCAAGAACGAAGTGATGCGGATCTTGGAAGAGGAGAACGTCTTCATGAACTATCGCTGGCTCTCACGTAGCTTAGTTATACTTGCTTTGGAATTCACTTGTAAACTCAATAGATACAACCAAGGTAAAGTAGAAGAGGAAGAGGAAAGCAAAACAAAATACGAACATAAAAAGAAGCTTTTACCTTTATTAATTGCAGAGACAATGGAAGAAAGGAGGAGGGTACATCGGTGTCACTCTCAACATCAGCCTCTCTCTCTTACTTACATGAATCTTCATCTAACCTAAGCTTACATACAAGTTACATAAAGAAAAGAAAAACCTAAACTACAAAGAATGAAAACTAGGCTAAATCCTAATCTCTGCCTTCCTTCTCCCTGCTCAGCTAAAACCAGTATTTATAGGCAAAAAACCTAAAGGAGAAGATCCCAGGAAGATTGGGGGAATCTCCCGTCTGATGTATTTCCCGTATCTTCTTCTGATTTTCTTGTTTTTTCTTCAAAAGTTGACAAAACAGCCTTTGATTGTGCTTGATTCAGGGAGGATTCTTCTCAACCTTCCTTATATGCCAAGATTTTGCCTTGATTTAGGGAGGATTCTTCTCAACCTTCCTCATATACCAAGATTTTGCCCACAGGGAGGATTCTTCTCAACCTTCCTTATATGCCAAGATTTTGCCCTGATTTCTTCATCTTGATTCAAGGAGGATTCTTCTAAACCTTCCTTATATGCCAAGATTTTGCCCTGATTTCTTCATTTCAAATTTATTCTGAATTAATCAGAAGGAATTGGTGGGCTTTGGGCTTGTTTCTCTTCATCTCTTTAAGGAATAGGCCTGCAAATAAATTAAACATTTAATTAGGACAAAGCAGATTTTATTCTATAATAAGTATGGAAATATGATAATAAATGTGCAACATTAGTGACCAATCACACCCCCATACCTATCTTTTGCTCATCCTCGAGCAAAACAACTAAACTATACTAAGGATTATTAGACCACTTTCGCAGGTCACGCGATTGCACTGAGTATGTGCAACAAGCCGTTAAACCTCTAGGTTTCCCCTAGAGGACGAGTTTTGTCTCGTGAGGGTTTTCAGTGGATTACACCCACAAAATCCATAAAGAAAGGGAATTAAAGAGTTAGTATTTTCGAAAAGCATTTTGAAAGGGAAAAATATTTGAAATATAATTGTAAGATCTAAGCAATCTATAAGTTATAGGAAAAGTGAATTTTTTATTCCTAAACTTAGTCTCTATTCAAAAATTTGTTATCAATTAAAGTAAGGAGTCAAGTTGTACTTCTCATCTAGTCTATTACTTTACCCTAAGTCATATGCACATGTGACTGTGAAAATTTTGACTAAGGGTTCATTAACTCTAACTCTTATGCCTTATTTATATATATATATTTTTTTTTTGGTGGTATTATTCCTTAGTTTAGGCTTTCTAATCTGCCCATGTAACGAGCCTTTAATCGATGACTCCCAAACCAGACGGCCTTAGGGCACCGGGTGAGAAGACACCCCTCGGACTTAAGGACTCAAGCAAACAAGGCCACAAAACTAAGGATTTTATTATATGGACCTCTTTTAGGCGTGAACACTTATGCTTTATTAGGCACAAATACCCAGCTTAATCAGAGGATTTTTATATATATTTTTCTTTTCAAACTTATCTAATCATCTTTCGCATAAATACTAAGGCTTTCTTAGGCCAAAGCACCTAGCTAATCAATAATTAGATTTGTTTATCTGTTTTTTATAAGGCATAAGAATCTTTGTTTTTGAACCCTAAGTGTGTAAGTGTATGAAGGGTGCATATTTCATCAAGGTAAAGATCAAGACTAAATTACTTTGACAAATTTTCTTCCTAACCCTAAAAATCAAACAAATAATCTTATTTTGACCAAGTATAAGAAATCTTAATTTAGATTTTCCTATTCCTTAAAATTAACTTAATTTCTTACAAAAAATATGTCAAAATATTGTTTCTATTTTCAAAAAGTTTTTAAAAGTAAAGAAAATGTTAATTTTTTTATTTTTTTTTTAAACAAAAAGAAAGTTATGTTAGACCCTCCCCCACACCTATCTCATGCATTGTCCTAATGTATGAATTAATGCATAGATGCATGAAAAAGAAGAAAGGGAAGGAAAAGGTTACCTTAAGGTGGTGGTTCCGGTGGCGGTCTGATTGGTCCACGAAACGCGGCCCAATCAACTTTTTTGGGTCTCGGAGGAACCCACCAGAAATATCTTTAATATAAACCATTAAAAAGATAAATCCATGAAGGATCTTTATTAAATATTTAACCCCATCTAATTTCCATATTCCATAACTAATTTCGGAGTCAAATTTGTCAACCACCTCGTCCCAGAATGGAGTATGAAATGATAGAACAGTTGACTTGGACTCAGGAAGGACAGGAACTAATACCGACTCAGGAAGGTGACTTAAGTCAAGTAAAGGTTCAGGAGTCGAAATAGGTTCAAAAATTGGGTCCAAGTCAAGAAGTTGAAACTCAAGTCCACATGTATTTTCCAACAATGGAATGTGACCTAATATGGGTGATTCTAGTTCAGGGATGAGAGGTGATGGAATCAAAACCGACTCTAGAATATTATTCAAGTTTGGTAATAGAACAGGAGTCAATATTGATTCAAAAGTTGAACTGGATCACAAATTTGAGAATCTAGGTCACATATCTCATTGAGTTCAATATCATAAAAATGAGAACTTGCCAATTTGTCAATAGGATCTTCAAAAGTGTATAATTGGTCAAGTTCAATATGATCCTCAAAGATGGGTGATTCAATTTCATTATGAATTAGTACAGGATCCAATGTTGACTCCGGGAAAAGATCGAAATCAGGTGAAGATACCGGAGTCATAATCGAATCGGGAAGTAAAATAGAATCACTAAGTTGGGGTTCAGGATCATATTCATTTTCAAGTTCTATTTCAGGAAAAGGATAACTTGCTAAACTGTCAATATCTTTTTCAAAATTAGAGTTTGGGCAAGTTCAAATGGTTGTTCTGAAATGGAATCTTGATTTCCAAAACTACATGATTCTTCGGCTCTAACAGAATAGTTAGTGACATCAGGACGGTGGGAACGTAGAGATTCGACCATCATATCTATGTCACGGTTACGAGTGTTTTGAGCCTGAGTCATGGCTTCAAGCATCTTTTCATAGTTGATAGGTTCATTGTTTTGATGAAAAGATGAAGAATTGTCTTGAAAGTGGTAGTGAAATTGTGAGTCCATCAGATTTTGGGATTTATGTTTGGACTCACGCATACTCATTTCCATAATTGATGGTTTCCTATTTTGGACGGGTGGAACTGAGTATGAATCTTGCACATAATATGGACTGGGTGGAGAAGGAGGACAATTTGGTTGAAAATCTGACTCGGGGTAGGTGAATCCCCACTGACTCTGTGAAGAGTTGAAATTGTTATGGAAATTATAGTCATACGATGGGGGACATGGGTTATATTGATTCGGATAAGACCAATCCGGCACACTAGGTTGGTCAAAGTTATGATTTGCCGGTTGGTAATATCCGAAAATGAAGTCGGTGTGTAATATGGATTATTATTGTAGTTGAAAAAATTATTATTATGGTCCATATCACACAATAGAATACAAACAAAGAAAAACAAACAAATAAACAAACAAAAAAAAAAAATTTTAGCCTAAGTTAGGGTAGACTTAGGACCTAGACGACTCCTAACTGGTTAGACTGTCCACGGGAGGTCTAATGTAGACTTTAACCACAAGCTAATCAGCCAGGTCAGGGCAAGGTTGGTGGGAGGTTTTCTGTCAAAGACGTTCCTTAATTAAATAACCACCAACCTTCGGGCTTTCGGCCCTCAATCCCTTTCCTAGACACTGATTTTGTAGGAGTTAGATTCCAACATTTTTCCCCTTAGGATAATCTCCTAATTGAGTCCGAGATGTCCCTAGGGCCAACGTCTACTCAATTTTAGTTAGGCTTGGGTTAGTGAGTGCTTGGAATGTAATTTTTGGGCTAAGGAAGGGTGATCAAATCCCCACCTTATCTTGTTAATGGGTTAGTGCCCTTAAGATCAATTTGTGCAAGTGTACAAGATATGTAAGATTCACTCAAAGCGATATAAATCAACCAAGAAGTAAGTCCTATGCTAAATGCAATGCATACGTACCTTGCTCCAGCACTCTTCAACAGTAAAAGTAAATTAATTGAAAAGACACGTGCCTAAAATGCAAACGTCGAATCAATTTTTAACTTTTGCAACAAACTTTTTACTGTTGATTATTAGCAGGTTTTTGTGATGGCATATAAGAAATAAATAATTGCAGCAAACTAGAATTTGCAAAGCTAGCAGCCCTGCAAAAACCTGTTAGTAGTCAGCTCTTTATTGCCGCGGATCCGCGGCTTTTGCTGTGGGAACGCGACAATTCAGAGGGCAATGGGTCTCTGCTTTCTAGAGCAGAGGCCCAATACCACTTGTATGTCACTGCAATATTAATTTCCTGCTTTGATTGCCCTGTAACCTGCAACAGAGAAGAAAATTCGTTTTAGTTCTAAAAAATTTTCAAGAAAAATTCAGATTTCAATAAAAACATGTTACCCTCCCCGGCAACGGCGCCAAAATTTGATTGAGGCAAACCTGCACAAAAAATACATAATTTTAGATTTAGAAATAAAGATGTGCAAGTGCTCAATTCTTACCGCTATAGCAAGTGGCTATGCGGGTCGTGATCCACAAGGAGGGTTTGCGATAGAAGCGTTTACGTTTCTTTATTGAAATCTTAATGAAGATAAAACGAAAATTCTTCTTTGTTTAAAGAAATGAAAATGAAAAAGAAAGTTATGTTAAAGTTAGAAAGAAAGCGATAGATGAAGAAGGTGGAGAATCAAAAAGCGACTATGTACAAATGAGTTGGAAAAGAAATGATGAAAGATTTGGAAGATGAGTGTTGGTGGTTTAATTTACAGAAATAAACGAAAAGAAAGAAGATGAAGAAATACTTACCTAGGTTGAGTGATGACCTACCTGGAAACCGTTGAATGTTCTACCTTTGCTTCGGAGGCGTTCAACGCATAGATCATAAGCTCGAGCTCAGTCCCCGTGCACATTATATCGTCAAGCCTAGCAAGAACGAAGTGATGCGGATCTTGGAAGAGGAGAACGTCTTCATGAACTATCGCTGGCTCTCACGTAGCTTAGTTATACTTGCTTTGGAATTCACTTGTAAACTCAATAGATACAACCAAGGTAAAGTAGAAGAGGAAGAGGAAAGCAAAACAAAATACGAACATAAAAAGAAGCTTTTACCTTTATTAATTGCAGAGACAATGGAAGAAAGGAGGAGGGTACATCGGTGTCACTCTCAACATCAGCCTCTCTCTCTTACTTACATGAATCTTCATCTAACCTAAGCTTACATACAAGTTACATAAAAAGAAAAGAAAAACCTAAACTACAAAGAATGAAAACTAGGCTAAATCCTAATCTCTGCCTTCCTTCTCCCTGCTCAGCTAAAACCAGTATTTATAGGCAAAAAACCTAAAGGAGAAGATCCCAGGAAGATTGGGGGAATCTCCTGGTCTGATGTATTTCCCGTATCTTCTTTTGATTTTCTTGTTTTTTTCTTCAAAAGTTGACAAAACAGCCTTTGATTGTGCTTGATTCAGGGAGGATTCTTCTCAACCTTCCTTATATGCCAAGATTTTGCCTTGATTTAGGGAGGATTCTTCTCAACCTTCCTCATATACCAAGATTTTGCCCACAGGGAGGATTCTTCTCAACCTTCCTTATATGCTAAGATTTTGCCCTGATTTCTTCATCTTGATTCAAGGAGGATTCTTCTAAACTTCCTTATATGCCAAGATTTTGCCCTGATTTCTTCATTTCAAATTTATTCTGAATTAATCAGAATTTGGTGGGCTTTTGGGCTTGTTTCTCTTCATCTCTTTAAGGAATGGGCCTGCAAATAAATTAAACATTTAATTAGGACAAAGAAGATTTTATTCTATAATAAGTATGGAAATATGATAATAAATGTGCAACATTAGTGACCAATCAGCTATCATATCTATCCTATCTATAGGATCTAGTTTTTGTGAGAAAATTGGTTTGTGGTTTGTTGAGACCATCAAGAGTTGTAACCCTTTCTTTTGCTTTCGCTTTGTGCCTTTCCCTCTAAGTGTAGAGGAGGTTGTGCAATTGGGTTTGTTGGTATCCCTCTAAGTGTAGAGGTGATTGTAGTTGTTTGGCTAAGTGCCCATCCCTCTAAGTGTAGAGGTGATTGTTGTTGTGCCTTCCCTCTTGTGTAGAGGTTGTGTTTGTGGGAGAGAGGAGTTGTGTACTCCAAAGTTGTATTACCCAAATCCTCAGTGGAGGTTCCATGTGTGGGAAGTCCTGTGTGGACGATATAGTGGAAATCCTTCTGTGTGAAGGCGGGGATGTAGAGCAGTGGCTCGAACCTCGAAACATATCTCAGTGTTTGCGATTGATCCACTATCTTTAAACTCTCTCTCTTTATATCTTGCATTGATTCATATTGTTCATATTATTTATATGCTTGGTATTTTTTGTGTGCCTCACTTGTGTTGAACCAAGAGAGCTTTACATAGCACCTCAACTCTTACTCAGAGGAATTTAGAGGAGATAGTCCAGAGCCCTTCACTGGGAATTCGGCTACACTCTTTGGTTACACTAAGTGTGTTGCAATTTATTTTTAATTCCGCATCATTTGTCATTAGATTAGCCCTACACCTATTCACCTCCTCTAGGTGTACTTTCAGGCGTTCTACCTTTGGGTGCAACAACTTCGAGGGAACCAGCGAGTCTTCCCGGGAATTTAGGGAAGAGACAAATACTTCAGCTGCTGTGGATGTTGCAGAGTTGGACGTCTTGTATCGCAACCTACCTTCTTACCAGCCTGAGCCTGCTGGTGACTCTAAGATGGCCAAGTAGATGATGGCTACGAAACTAATCACACCCCCTGCTGAGCCGGTTGGTGAGATGACGGTGGTTTCTCTGACACCGCCAGTCTTGGTAACTATTGGGCTAAGGGTAATCACCAGCCCCACATTTTTGACGCTGGTCGTCGAGCCAGTTCTTCCTGAAATAGTTACCAGCACTACTTCTATCGTGACTGGTGTACTAATTTCAATGAAGACTCCTCCCCGATCACCAACGATTCCTCGTCTTTCTCCAGCCAGTGTTTCTGCGATTTCCTCCACCATTATGACAGTGAAACCAGTAGAAATTTTGTCTTCTGGGACTACTCGCTTACCAGGAGTAAGAAAGAATTTATGGCTGAGATGGTTCACAGCTTCTACAAGAGTCTAAAGCGATCTATTGCTTTGATCTTGAAGGGCTCGACCACTTCATTTTCAGCTCTAAAGGTGGTCCTCTCTCGAAACATTGAGAGCATTCGAGACTTCGGAGGGGATAACCAAGCTGCCGCATTAGAACTCCTGGTGGAGAAGTTTGAGAAGGACGTGGGTGAGTGGCGCCATCTTAATAGTTCAGACTTGAATTCTTCAGTTAACGAAGAGCTTGAGCACCTCGTCGCTCAAATGCGAGAAGCTCACTTTGTAGCACATGAAGCAGCCAAGGAGGTATCTTCAGGTTTGAAATCCTTGAAAACAAGGAAAGAAGAAATCGAAGATTCCATTGACGCTTACAATAGCGCTCTTCTTGATGCTGAGGATAAGATTGAGAAGGCCAAAGAGATGATCAAGAGGGCCAATCTTCTCCTATCTAAGGATGAACCAGTGGTCTTGAAGAGATCGCTCGGTTGGAGCAGCTCAAAGCCCAAAATGATGAAGTCCTGTAGCAGGAGATAGCGCAAAGGGTAACTTTGGCCGAAATTGAAGCTCATTTGTCCCAGACAGTGAACTTTAATGAAGCTGAGCTGAGATCGCAGGCATTTATCAGAGCTGCTGAAGAGAGGAAGAACAAGCTGACCACCCTCGAAGAACGGATCAAGTCCTACGAAGCACCATCGTAGCTTGTAATCCATGTATCCCCCTTTTTTCTTCTTTTTGAATCAATAAAAAAATAATTTTATTTGACTCTTCTATTGTATTTCCTGCTTGCTTTATCTTCTAAGTTTGCAATAATTTCAAGTTATGTTATAACTCTCAAAAGAAAGGAGATTAACGGTATAAAGAATATAACTAATCTATTTAGAGGTTGACAACATGATAGAATTAGTTATTTGATAAATTATTACCAATAAATTTGAGAAATGGGACAATGTGAATTTTTCGATCTTACTGTTCAGAGATGAATATTAACATAACAGATTAAAGACCATCAGATTTATGATTGGTTATGATGAATTTGACACCACAACCATGTGATAGTTCTTACTGAACTAGAAAATGAAGGCTAGAATTTGTCAGTTAAAGATGACAAACTAAATATGATTGGTCAAAATCTTTCCATTCGAGGTGATGATCTGGATATGATGACAAAATGGAGGTGAACCCGACTTTTGGGACCCGTATATTCAGAGGTGATAAACTGAATATGATAGACTAAGACACACTAAATTTCGAATTCGCTGCCAGAGGTAGTCGTATTAACTTAGCAGCTAGTCCACAAGAGACTACAAAGGTAGATTGAATCTGGGCTCTTATTGGTTCAGAGGTGGTTGACTGGACATGACCAATTAAGGAATCTCAGGCTTGCAATCTGCTGTTCAGAGGTTTATTGTTAACATGACAGCAAGAACTCCCGACCTTGATAGAGGAAAGGAGAACAAAGTTATGGACTCATCTGTTCAAAGGTGGTTGAATGGACATGACAGTTAGAGTACCACAAAAGGGAGAGATTTAGGTATTCGTCAGTTCAGAGGTAATATGGACATAACCATTTGGAAGTTGCTAGACTCAGAATCCTACCGTTTAGAGGTGGCAAACTGGACATAATGGCAAAGGAATAGTCCCTACTGGACTGGAAGATGGGACTTGGCTATCTGTCGGTTCAGAGGTATCATGGACATAACCGATTGAGAAACCACCAAGCTCGAGACTTTTATCGTTCAGAGGTGGTGAACTGGACGTGACGGTAAAAATAAAGAATTCCATTGGGGAAATAGGATTTGATCACAAATTCTGTGGGAAAATGGTATTTCCTTCGGATAAAATTTGGAAGAAATTGTCAGAGGTATATTGTTAACGTGACAACCAAGAGAGTCAACTGGGGACTTGAAAGGGAAATAGTAGACTTTGAGGAAAGTCTATCAAAAACTTGCTGGGGAATTAGCAACTGAATTGCCATAAGAGATTCTATGTCAGAGGTAATTATTAACGTAACAAAAAGAGCTCCGTGGGGATTTAGAAGGGGATTTGTAAAGCAGCCTGTCAGAGGTATTTGAACATAATATCAATTTAAATGTACCTGTCATTATATTAAGAGAATGGCAGGTCGAGTTTTGATCTGTTTGGGATATTGATTTTATCCGCCTGGGAATATGTTAGAGTCTTATTACCAGAGGTTTAATGTTAACATGATAGGTTTGACTCGCGATTCATTTTGTAAGGGAAATGAATATTATTTTATGTGGTCCTACCATTCCATGGATGGAAATTGGTAAGTGGATTTTGGAGAGGAATAAAATGGGATCAGGTCCCTTAGGATTTTTAGCAAACCCTCAACTATTAATGGGTTTGATATGCTTTTACCAACTACCATTTGAGTTGGGCTAGTCATGCTATTCTCCTTAGCATGATGAGTTGTCGAGGACTTATGTTGGGATTAAGAGCCAACATTTTCCTCTATCCTCTAGCCATTGGAGGCATTGGATCATTTTGTTACTTTAAGTAACGTAATGTATCTCCTGGGTTTTTACTCTGTAAATGAAGACGGGATTAAAGGGGTGGATACAAATTCCACGAGAACTTTGTCTAGAGGTTAACCGTCCTCGTGGAGTCCCCGTCGATCCTTATTTGTTTTCATGTTTTGAGATGAACGTGGAAACAGTGGAAAGATTCTGCAAAAGGATGCGTCACGAACCTTCTTCAATGAGTTTGACTTGATAAGCCATCACATAAACTCATTTGATCTTCCATTCTATCGGTTACCACGTTTTGATATAAACGTTGAAACAATGGAAAGGTTATGCAAAAGGATGCGTCACGAGCCTTCTCCAATGAGTTTGGCTTGATAAGTCATCAGATAAACTTATTTGGTTACCATGTTTTGATATGAACGTGGAAACAGTGGTAAGGTTCTGCAAAAGGATGCATCACGAACCTTCTTCAATGAGTTTGGCTTGATAAGTCATCAATAAACTCCTATGATCTTCCATCTGATTGTTCGGACCCTTTGGTCGTTGGGTCGAGCTTCGATCGATCGTACATGAGCAGGGAGGTATGCCACCATTGTATGTAGAAAAGTCAAGTTAGATAAACCATCCTTCTGATTATAAAGAAGAATGCTTGAAGCTATTGCTTAGGCATGCTTCACTTCAAAATATGACCTATTCTTCTAAGTTGAAATAGGTACATGTTTATATACTAGAGAAGAGTGACAAGTTTAAAAATTTGACATTTTGCCTTTATCTTTTCTTTGATGTTTACGTCATGCATCATAATATCACCCATGTTCGGTCGACTCGGCATTATTCGAATATGATGTGATTCATTGAATGAGAAAAGAAGCTTTTCTTTGGCGCTTTTCCAAACATTTTGAACCAAAACCCTAATTCATCCTATTGATTAGAGTGTAGCTTTGATCAGGGATATACTATCAGCTTGATCATGAGAAAAGTGATAAGGCAAAAACTGAAGTTTTATACTTTGCCATTGCTTTAATATTGACATCATGCATCACCAATGTTCAATCGGTTTGGCGTCGATCGACGGTGATGTGATCTGATCATAGGACAGCTTCTGACTAGTTCATAAGTGAACTAGAGAAGAGTGACAAGGCTAAAACCAAAGTTCATAACCTTGTTCCTTATTCAATGTAACCAGCGTTCCATCGGCTCGACACTAGTCGAAAGTGAATTAGAGAAAAGGGACAAGGCTAAAACCGAAGTTCATAACCTTGTTTCTTATTCAATGTAACCAGTGTTCGATGGCTCGATACTGGTCGACAGTGAATTAGAGAAGAGTGACAAGGCTAAAACTGAAGTTCATAACCTTGTTTCTTATTCAATATACCTAGCATTCGATCGGCTCGACACTGGTCGACAGTGAATTATAGAAGAGTGACAAGGATAAAATTAAAGTTCATAACCTTGTCTCTTATTCAATGTAACCAGTGTTCGATCAGCTCGATACTGGTCGATAGTGAATTAGAGAAGAGTGAAAATGCTATAATCGAAGTTCATAAACTTGTTTCTTATTCAATGTAACCAGTGTTCGATCGGCTCGACACTGGTCGATAGTGATATGATCAGTTAATGAAAGAAACAAGCTTTTCTTTTGTGCTCTTCGAAACGTCTTGGATCTGAAAGTTCTAATCAAAGGTGCAATATTAACCTGATCATAAGAAGGATCCTATCAAGGATATTTCTTCTTCAAGAATCTACCGTTTATCGGCATCATGAGTGTATCACCGTCTTGAGTTATAAGGCGGTATGCTCCATTTGGGTAGACTTTTTTATTACGAACGGTCCTTCCCATTTGGGCTAAAATTTGCCTTTGGCTTTGTGCGTCATGATCATGGGTCGTCTGACGGATAAAATCAAATCTCTTTTTTAGAATACCCTTTGCTTAACCTTCTTATTGTAGGCTTTCGAGATTCGAGCTTGGTATAACTTAATGTGTTGTTGGGCTTGTAGTCATTTCTCATCTAAGGCTTCGAGTTCTTGAAGACGTAACCGATCGTTGTCTTCTTTAGTCATCTTGGTTGCTATAGCGACCCGTAGTGACGGTATCTGGATCTTTAGCAGTATGACTGCTTTGCACTCGTATACCAGAGAAAAAGACATATTGCCTATTGGGGCTCGGACCGTAGTTGGGTAAGCCCAAAGACATTCACCGAGATTCTCATTCTAATCTCATTTGCTCGATGAAATGAATTTCATGAGTAACTTGATAATTGTCTTGTTGAATGCTCTTGCAAAACCATTAGCAGCAGGGTTATAAGCGGTTGACGCCACATTCTGAATCCAGTACTTATTGCAAAACCGATAGAATACTTGGCTTGCAATTAGGGACAATTATCATAAATAATCTGCCTGGGGACACCAGACTGATGAATGACATGCTGTTTGATAAAGTTGATCACGCTGGAAGTTTTAACTTCAATAAGTGGTATAGCCTCTGCCCACTTTGAGAAATAATCTGTTATTGCTAAGATGAACCGATGACCTTTTGTTGACGAGGGGCTGATAGGTCCTACGATATTGATTCCCCATGCTTCGAATGGTGTTTTCCATTATGTTTGCAAAGGGGAAAACTTACAATAAAAGGGTTGAGGAACTAAATTACAAGTATTCTTAAAAAGATTATAAGTAGATCTCCTCAGAGATTCTGGAGAAGTGTGCCGATAGGAGTCTGGTCAGCGCGCGACCACTTTGTCCCTTTGACGATGCGAGCGATGAGATTCCCTTCTCGCCTGGTTTGGGGAATCAGAGAACAGAAGGTTGGTAGAACCTTCTTGCTGCTTCTCAAAATCGCCTTCAATTAGGAATTCCTTCTCGCCTGGTTTCTGGAGATTCCTTGAGAAGAAGGACGATGTTAGGGTATCAACACCCTGGGTAGAGAAAGCAATTCTCTAAAAGGCCTCTGAATTCGAGAGCGCACGGTGCGTTATGAAGAAGCCTCTACTTGTGGAGTCCTCTTGTGCGTGTCGTCTTTTGCGCATGTCCCTCTCCTTGTGCCCCTGGTAGGCTATTTATAGGGAGAGCAAGGGTATAATCGTCCCTTGAAAATATGAAAACAGATTGAATCAAATCTGTTTAAATCTGAAAAGTAGCCTTGCTGCGAGGCTAGGATCAGCTTCTGCGAAGCTAGAAATGGCAGGTCGGTTGATCCTCTTGATCTGTTTTGATCCTTTCCACATCGTTGGAGGATTTCCCCTGATCTTCTTACTCGTTTAGAAGAGTCAAGAGATTGTGGCAATCAACTGCCAAACTTGATTTCTAATTTGATCTTGATTGGATTTGATCTGATTGGATCCGATCTCATCCGGAGATTTGATTGGTCAAAGGTTGACCATAGCAGACCAATGGCGGAGTTGCCCGCATTGAGCTCATAGCAGAGCTAGAGGCAGCTTCTAGCGAAGTCCGAAAGAAACCCTTTGGCGGAGCTGGAAGTCTTCTGTGGCGAAGTTGCGAGTTAGCTTCCTGGCGAGGCTTTGAATAGCTTCGAGGCGAAGTCGAGTGATATTAGCCTCTCAAGCGAGGCTATCCCTTTGGGCTCATGCGATGCTAAGTGCTAGCATCTTAGACCTGCTGAGGTCTGTTTAGAAACAATCCGGGTTCACTGTCTGCTTGCTGGATCAGTGGAGTCCAAGTTGCTTCCTTGTCCCTCGGAGATGGGTGAAAACTGGTCTTCAGCTCGTCTGTCACTTGTCTTTTATAAATGTCAACAAGTTTAGACATTGTTCGAACCAATAAGAATCTTGTCTTTTTTAAGTGTCAACAAGACCCCCTTCAAAGTTTTCGAAAGTCTGCAATGGCTCAGACTTCGAAATACTTTGAACTGTTTTGATCGGTGGAGAATGAACGTCGCCATAATGGTTGAGTTCAGCTTCGCTTTAAATCCTGCTTTGGGATGTGGATTCGCTGAAGAATTGCACAGAGGTTCGTGACTCTGAGTAGCTTCACGTGCGGGTAGCTCTGCATCTGGGCTTCTGGAGATACGTTCGCCCTGGAGCGTTTGTCGCTTTTCCCGAGGCCAACTGCCATTGGCCAGTTACGAGGAGGATTACTCCTTTCTTCGTGCTGATCGAGGGAGATATTCTCCGATTTGCACGTTTCCAAGGGAGGATATTCCCTTTCTTCAAGGCGCCATAAGTGCCTTTATGAGGGAGACGTTTCTTCCTTTGCACGGTTCTAAGGGAAACCGTCCCTGTTCTCAAGGAGCAGTAAATGCCTTAAATGCGCTCGTGCTTCCACGCTTGAGGCGGCAGCGCTCAGGCCATGGGGCCTATAAATAGGACACTTGAGGTCCTCTGAAGAGAGAAGTGATCTGCTCTTCCCCTCTTCTCTTGGTTGAGAGAGATATTCAAATCTCTAAAGTAGTGGGAATGCCCACTCTGGTTATTACCCGGCCAAGGACCGGTAAGTCTTGATCATTCAACGACTTCACCGATTTTAGGGAATTCATCTCCCTTAATTCAGCTTTAGCGGCTGCTTCAGGGATTAGCTTCCCTTGTTCTCCATTTAACTAATCTGCGGAGAAGGATTTCAGCATAGCTTCTCAGCGAAGCTATCATCTTGACTTGGTCAGAGAAAGATCACTGCATGTTAAGTCCGCTGCACAGGCAGAACTTGGGACTTAGTCTCTTCAAGGTTGAGCCAGTCTTGCCATATAGGTGAGGCTAAGACTGTGTCCCATAGGATCAGTCTGGCTTAACCGTATAGGCGAGGCTTGGACTTGGCGTTTGCTGAGTTAGCCCATCATCACTGTGCAAGCGAGGCTTATCCTCTGCTCCAATCAAAATCGGATTGCTTCGCCCCAAAGAATTCGGCTTTAGCGCTTTTGCAGTATCTTTTGTGTTTAACTGCTAACTTGCTCCAATTTTGCATTGCAGTGAGCTATGTTCGCCGATCTTGTGTCTTGATGAAAGAGACGAAAAGTTGCCTTATGCTTCCCCCAGTTGAAGCTTTACTTTTAAGCAGGAGGAACAACTTGGGGCAGCTGATGTGTGTCCCAGAGGCTATTGGCAGCCTCTTATCTGAGATGATTCGTTCTGAGGTGAGGCTGGTAGCCGCTTATCCGAGATGATCCACTTCGGGAAGGCGGATGTCACACCTGTGAGATCACTGACATCACTGCCAATTCCCATTATAGGTGATCTATCGTGTTGGCGGTGATAAGTTCATTGCCAATTTTCATCAAAGGTGATCCAGCTTCCTGGTGGCAAAAGCTGCCATTATGTAGAAGATTATGGCCCCGCCCTTTGCGGCACAACTGGTTACGGCCTTGTGCAGGAGGAAGGCCTTTCATGTCCAGCTGGTCTGGCTTGAAAGCAGATAAAGCCACTTGTATGCCTCTTGCGCAAATGATCTTGCTGAGCAACTGAATCTGTTGTATAAAATACAACTTTGATGTAGTATCAATGTATTTTTGCTCTTGGATCAATGAAAGTTCTTTTTCTGCTCATCTGATTTTTGCCTGTCTTCATTGAGAATTTGGCCATAGCGGGGCTAAACTTTGTGCAGAGTTAAGGGCAGGGTCCTTTTTGAATGAGCTTCGCATGATGCTGGCATATCGGCGAACTATGCCTTTAGTGGGCTAAGGCACCCTTTTGGCGAAGTTCTTGATGAACTTGTGCGAAGCCCGCGCTTTGACTCATTAGCGAGGTTAAGCCTTAGTGGCTGAATCAGCGCTTCTCGGGAAGGCGCTTTAGGCGGCGTTTCAAATTAATTTGAAACGACAGCCTGTACTCTTTTCGAGGCGTCGTTTCAGGCGCTCATTGGCCTATAAAAGTCCGATCGGACTGTAGAGAGGACAGATCTCTTCACTTGAAATTTTTAGAGACCTTTAGACTCTTCTTCTTCCTCTTTCCTTTCCATTAAAAAATTTGAAAGCTTCCGCAGCTCTTCAATGGCGCCCAAGAGACGAGCGGGAAAAAAGTGGCAACTTCTGCAGCGGAGGGTCCTTCTCCTCCTCCGGTCATCGAACGACCAATTGCCGGTAAGGGACTTCCCCTTTTGATTAGAGCCGATATTTGGCTGTCCTTGGATAAATCCTGATGGGTTTTAGGTATTACAAACAAACTTAGACTTTTAAGGGAGCATGCAACCTAAAATATGATCTGTGTTTTCACAATTGAATCTATAACTATGAACATAAAAAAAAATCCTAATATCCTAGTAAATAATTAAAATTATTACAGAAGAAAATAGAATTACATACCTTTTAGTTGTTGTAGCAAACAACTAAAATTATCCCTTCGGATCTCTTGTGAGCAAGCACCACGAATGTCGTGCCTCTTTTAGTTGTTATAGTAAACAACTAAAATTATCCCGTCGGATCTCTTGGAAGCAAGCACCACAAATGTCGTGCCTCTAATGGAATCGCACCCAACGATTCAAAAATTTAACTAAGTATGGATGAACTATCATAGAGTTCTTCCAAGAGGAGAAAGAAGGAGGCTAATACTCAAGCCAAGAGGTTGTGAATTAGACTGAATCCCTAAGGCTCTATTTATAGCCTTGGATAGCCTCCAGTTTTCTTATCCCACCAATGTGGGACTAATTTCCCAAAGGAAATTTTGTTCTCCTTTAAGTTATACTTATTTTTGAATCTCGAGGGCAACCCAAAAGGACTATGCTGCTATCAATTATAGTTATTACTTAGACACCTAATCCAACAGTCTCCCACTTGGATAAGTCTAATAACTTCCTAATTGATCAGCAAATTGTAGCTTCCAAAAGCCATTGTCGAACTCTGACCTAGTCAGTTTCGTGTCCTAAGATAAGAGATCATATAATCCTTCGTTCTACAAGATATCATTTGAACATGAGACATGGAACATAATCAATCTCTTTGTCCAGTATTTTGTTTCCCGATTTCTGATTTGTACTGACATAGAACTACTAAATGAACACATCAATTTAGTCCTGGTCGGGCCCGACACTATATGTCAACTTCAAATCACCGAGGGGCCCAAAGATATCGCTTTTCCCGTTAGGGCAAAAGGAACGAATAAACTTTGACCTATATGCTTGCACCATTTACTCATCAAATCATGCACAACAATACGTTTTATAACATCAAGTTACTGATGCGTTTACATATTATCAACGCACAACTGACTTGTAAACCACAACTCATATATCTCCATTTAAAGATTATAAGATATTATCGTCTCAGAATTACTCGTGATAAATTCCATGAAGTAATTCTCTGAGCGTGGGTTAATCCAATACTTAAATCTCCATTTCAAAGTACTCATGAACATTGCAGCAATACCATTGCTATGTCTAAAACTCTTTAGACAATCCACAACTCTATTCATGACAGTCTTTATTCACTACTTACTTCCAAAAGTATGATCGACTGTGGAATTCGAATAATCAAATTATTCGGGAAGTAAAACATGCAAAATGAAACACAATAATAAACAATTGACAAAAGGTAGTAAACAAACTCATAAATAATTCTCTATTATTTAATCACCAAAAGTCAATCACATTTACTTTGTTATAAGTTTCAAACTAACTATCTAACTGCTAAAACCAACATCATCTCTCAGACCAATGCTCCTAGCATGCTGATTGTGTTTAACCCTACTCAGACCCTTGTGAGTGGATCTGCAGGATTATCTTCAGATGAAACCCTCCTCACTACAACGTGACCTTCTTCTACCTTGTGTCTGATAAAATGGTATTTTCTGTCAATATGTCTAGATCTGCTATGATCTCTTGGTTCTTTTGTTAATGCAACCGCTCCTTCATTATCACAGAAAAATCCATTGGCTCCTTGATGGTTGGCACAACTCCAAGATCTTCGATGAACTTTTTCAACCAAATTGCCTCCTTTGATGCTTCGCTTACCGCTATGTACTCTGATTCACAAGTAGAATCAGCCACTGTGTCTTGCTTGGAACTTTTCCAAGTAACTGCTCCTCCATTTAAGGTAAAGACCCAGCCAGATTGGGAACGGAAGTTGTCTCTATCTGTTTGAAAGCTGGCGTCACTATACCCAGTTACTCTCAATGTATCACAGCCACCAAGTACTAGGACCCAGTCCTTAGTCCTTCGCAGATACTTGAGAATATTCTTAACCGCTACCCAATGAGCTTTACCTGGATTTCCCTGATAACGACTGACCATGCTCAAAGCAAAGGACACATCAGGACGAGTACATGTCATAGCATACATGATAGAACCAACAGCAGAAGCATACGGAATTCTACTCATTTCTGCTATCTCTTCATCTGTACTCGGACTTTGAGTCTTACTCATTTTGGTATTACTCTGGATGGGCAGTTCTCCTTTCTTGGAATTCTCCATACAGAAACGTTTCAGTACTTTATCCAAGTAGGTACTCTGATTAAGTCCAATTAGTCTTTTACTCCTGTCCCTTAAAATTCTTATTCCTAGAATGTAGGCAGCCTCTCCTAGATCCTTCATAGCGAAACACTTTCCAAGCCAAGACTTAACATCTTGCAAGGTTGGAATGTCATTTCCTATAAGAAGTATGTCATCAACATACAATACCAGGAAGGTGACTATGCTCCCACTAGCATTGACATATACACACGACTCATCCTCACTTCTAGAGAAACCAAACTCTTTGACTTTCTCATCGAAGCAAAGATTCCATCTGCGAGACGCTTGTTTTAATCCATAGATGGATTTCTCAAGCTTGCATACTCCATTGGGAAACTTTGCATCCACAAAACCTTCTGGCTGACTCATGTAAACATCCTCAGCCAACTTTCCGTTTAGGAAGGCAGTTTTGACATCCATCTGCCAAATTTCATAGTCATGAAACGCAGCTATGGCTAGCATTATCCTAATAGATTTTATCTTAGCCACTGGTGAGAAGGTCTCATCATAGTCAATCCCTGGGGTTTGAGTAAAGCCTTTCGCCACCAGTCGTGCTTTGAATGTGCTTACATTACCATCCATGTCGATCTTTTTCTTGAAGATCCATTTACAACCAACTGTCTTCCGACCAGGTTGTTGATCAACCAAGTTCCAAACTTGGTTGTCATACATAGACTTGATCTCGCTGTCCATTGCCTCTTTCCATTTGGCTGCCTCAGGGCCTGCCATGGCTTCCTTGTAGTTCGTTGGCTCATCCAAATTTACCAGTGTATTGTCACTGATAAACGTGTCTCCATTTGCAGTTATATGGCAACCATAGAACTCAGTTGGCTTGCCAACTCTACTAGAACGCCTAAGAGGTAATGAAGTGTCAATGGGTTCAACTGGAATCTCTTCCTCTGGTTGAACCATAGCGGTTTCAAAGGTTCTTTCATCTGCTGACTCTTGAATTTCTTCAAGGTCAAACGGTGCTCCCACTGTCCTCTTTGCATATGAGCTCTCTCTCTCGAAAGACTCCTCTCCGTGCTACAAAGACCACGTTCTCACTAGGTCTGTAGAACAAATATCCAAATGACTTCTTCTGTGGATAGCCGATGAAAACACATCGCTCACTACGAGGTTCAAGCTTGTCGTGAGTTTCTCGTCTAACGAAAACTTCACAACCCCAAACCTTAATATGTGCTAACGAGGAACTTTTCCTGTCCACATTTCGTGAGGTGTTTTGGCAACCTTCTTTGTTGGAACAAGATTAAGAATGTGGGCGGCAGTTTCTAAGGCATACCCCCAGAATGATATTGGAAGTGAAGCTCGACTCATCATGGAACGCACCATGTCTAACAAGGTTCGATTGCGTCTCTCAGCCACACCATTAAGTTGTGGTGTCCTAGGAGGTGTCAATTGTGAAACTATTCCACATTCCTTGAGATAGTCATGGAACTCGATACTAAGATACTCTCCGCCTCTATCTGATCGGAGCATCTTTATCTTCCTGCCTAATTGATTCTCGACTTCTTGTTTAAACTCTTTGAACTTTTCAAAGGTTTCAGACTTATGCTTTATTAAGTAGATATTACCATATCTGCTATAATCATCAGTAAAAGTCACATAGAATCGATTAGCATCCCTTGTGGCTGATCTGAAGGGTCCACACACGTCTGTGTGTATGAGATCCAACAAACCTTCACCTCTTTCACAAAATCCAGTGAAAGGTGATTTTGTCATCTTACCCAAAAGACAAGATTCGCATGTATCATCTGACCTTAGGTCAAATGATTCCAACACCCCATCCTTTTGGAGTTGAGCCATGCGTTTTTTGTTAATGTGTCCAAGACGGCAATGCCACAAGCACGCTTTGTCTACACCATTAGACGAATCAATTTGAAATACACTATTACCTAAGTTGTCTACACACATCGCAGTTTCATACACACCATCACAAGGTAAAACTTCAAAATAAAAATTGCCATTTTTATAAGCAGAAATAGAACCATTCTCATCATTAAAAGAATATCTAAAACCTTGTTTGAACAATGCATGAAAAGAGATAATGTTTCGTGTCATTTCTGACGAGTAGCAACAATTCAATAAATCTAAATTAACACCATTATTAAGCACTAGACTATAAACTCCAATCTTGGTGACAGGTGAAGATCGCCTATTCCCCATGATCAAGTTCATTCTACCATGCTCCACATCCTCACTTTTTCTTAGTCCCTGCAATACAGAGCAAATGTGAAACCCACATCCTGTATCAAGGACCCAAGAATCAGAAGATGTTGCGTTAATAGACGAAATAGTGTATATACCTGCAGTAGATGGTTTTACTTTCCCATCTATTAAATCTTGCAGATACTTTGGGCAGCTTCGTTTCCAATGTCCTTTGTCGTTGCAATAGAAGCAAGTGGCCTCTTAGGATCAGAGACAGGGGTAATATCAGAACTGGTTTTTACATGAGACTTTCCCTTCCAGTTTTGCTTGGGAGGACCTTTCCTCTTTTTCCCCTTTCCTTGCCCAATGGCCAGAACGGTAGTATTAGCAGGAGTGGGGGCATCACTCTTTCCCTTCATCCCAGTTTCAGCTGTCCTCAGGAGGTTGTGCAATTGAGCCAATGTGGTCTCATTGTTATTCAAATGATAGGTCAAGATGAACTGATCATAACAACTTGGTAATGAGTTCAAGACTATGTCAATAGCCAACTCATCATCAATATGCACATTTAGCCTCACAAGGCGTTCCACGTATCGCTGCATCCTTTGCACGTGGCCGCTGACAGACTCTCCGTCCTTCATCTTGCTTGCTATGAGGGACTTTACTATCTCGTACTTTTCCTGACGAGCTCGCTTATGGTACTTTTCCATAAGGTCTTTGTTCATCTCGTACGGCCAGTAATCCTCATAGAATTTTTGCAGTTCAGGACTCATGGTAGCAACCATGATGCAAGCAACTTTTGTTGCATCCGTGTAGTGCTTCTTATAAGCAGCTAATTCTTCAGGAGTGGCCTTCTCTTCGTCAATTTCAACAAGTTCTTTGTCAAGGACATACTCCTTGTCCTCGAAACGAAGAGCCATTTTGATGTTGCGCATCCAGTCATTGTAGTTGGTGCCATCTAATGTCACCTTTGAGCAGATGTTCAACAAAGAAAAGTTGTGATTGGAGGAGGAGGAACCAGAAGCATCGTTAGGAGCAGACATTTCTAAAAGAAAGGTAGTTTGAGTTAGAAAAAAAAATAACCTTTAATATAACAACTCAAAATTGAAATATCGAGGCTAGGATCCAACTATGGAATTCACAACTTAGAAAAGGGATGCCGTAATCTAATTGCAAATTTCATACAGGTAAGTCTTTTGAGACTCATTGAAACTATTCAATGGCATGTTTAATCTCAGATTATGCTCTTACATTTGTGACTGGGATACCGAGGATTACAAACAAGATGTGAATAACCATGCAAATATACTTGGTAACTTTCATGTCATTTATCATCTCAATTGATGTGCTGGTAAACCACACACGCTCCATCAACAATAACAATTTATAAGATACCCATTACTGCTCTTTATTAGTCCCTATTAGTGTGCTGGTTAACCACACACGCTCCACTAATGACTTATAAGGTGTAATGTGCAATTTCATGGGTTAACATACAATTTCACATTTTTTTTCTTAAAGTAACTAAGATTGGGAATAAAATTTAGTTACCTTTTATTATCATTATACCTTTAATGAGAATCAATGTATATATGGTAAATAAAATTTAGTTACCTTTTATTATCATTATAACTTTAATGAGAATCAATATATATATGGTAAATAAAATTAGTTACCTTTTATTCTCATTATACCTTTAATGAGAATCAATATATATATGGTAGATAAAATTTAGTTACCTTTTATCAATTCAACAATTATAGCAAATTCAATTGAAAACAAACCTGCTCTGATACCACTGATGGGTTTTAGGTATTACAAACAAACTTAGACTTTTAAGGGAGCATGCAACCTAAAATATGATTTGTGTTTTCACAATTGAATCTATAACTATGAACATAAAAAAAAATCCTAATATCCTAGTAAATAATTAAAATTATTACAGAAGAAAATAGAATTACATACCTTTTAGTTGTTGTAGCAAACAACTAAAATTATCCCTTCGGATCTCTTGTGAGCAAGCACCACGAATGTCGTGCCTCTTTTAGTTGTTATAGTAAACAACTAAAATTATCCCGTCGGATCTCTTGGAAGCAAGCACCACAAATGTCGTGCCTCTAATGGAATCGCACCCAACGATTCAAAAATTTAACTAAGTATGGATGAACTATCATAGAGTTCTTCCAAGAGGAGAAAGAAGGAGGCTAATACTCAAGCCAAGAGGTTGTGAATTAGACTGAATCCCTAAGGCTCTATTTATAGCCTTGGATAGCCTCCAGTTTTCTTATCCCACCAATGTGGGACTAATTTCCCAAAGGAAATTTTGTTCTCCTTTAAGTTATACTTATTTTTGAATCTCGAGGGCAACCCAAAAGGACTATGCTGCTATCAATTATAGTTATTACTTAGACACCTAATCCAACAAATCCAACATGAGAACAATCATGGTCTCGTGATTTTAGGGAGTCCAATTCCCTGATTTTAACTTGATTTCTTGATCGGGAATCCAAGAACTGAAGAGTTCTTCTTCAAGCTTCCAAGCGAAGTTAACCTTTAGGCGGTTCACATCCTGTTGAATGACAGGATGCGAAGCTGTCCTTTGAAATTTGACAGAAAAGGACCGTAATGCCCTTCTGACGAAGTTATCCTTCGAGGTTTTGTCACATCCTGTTGTTCGAAGCTAAGCTTCCAAAGCGAAGCTAACACTTGGATGTTTTCCTACATCCTGTCCTCGTGTGGGATGCGGAGTTACACTGCAGCTGCGAAGCTAAGCTTCGGGACGAAGCTATCGTTTAGGCCAATCCTTGCTCAGAGGGCGAGGCTATGCCTTGTCAAATTTTGCGTTCTGATTTTAGCCCTCTTTCAGCTGACGAACTAATCATAGTTTCTCTTTGTTCCTGCAGTACACTATATTCCTGGTCCTTCAAACAACCTGTTCGGGATGACCATAGGATCGGATGGCAATATCAGCTTGCAATTTCAAGGGCAGGCTTCTCTGTTCAGTGAGCGGAGTTCTCTCGTCAGAGATACGCTTATTCATGGTGGTGATCAATATACCACGAGGAGTATCCTGACCACAGCTCCCCTTGAAGATGTCGACCGTCGAATTTATAAGAAGCCCGATTTCATGTTCGGGGATGCCGCACCAGACCCTGACCACCAACTACATGCAGGGGAAGGACAGTGGATTTCTCTGAAGTTACCTCTCTACCCGAAGTGGCTGAGGTTGAGAACGACTATATAGGTGACCTCGTCGATAGCTTTTATAAAGGCTTAGGGCGAACTATCGATCTGGTTTTGAAGGGCTCGACTATGCCGTTCTCAAAGTTAAAGGTGGTCCTCTCCCGTGGCATCGAAAGTATTCGGGTTTTGAGGGTATCACCAGGCTACTGCTTTGGAACTCCTGGGGGATGAATTTGGGAAGGATGTAGAGGAATGGCACCGTCTCCGCTATTTGGACCTGGAGTCTTTAGTTGATGAGCGGTTCGCGCCTCTTGTCGCTCAAAAGCACGAGGCCCGGCTTGCTGCTCAAGAGGCTGCTAAGGCTATCTCTTGTGACTTGAAATCCTTGGAAACAAGGCAAGCAAAGGTTGGAAATGCCATCGATGCCTCCACCAGTGCTCTTCTTGATGCTGAAGATAGGATTTGCGAAGGCCAAGGAGATGATTAGGAAGGGAAACCTTCTCTTGTCCAAGGCTGAACCGGTGCGTCTTGAAGAAACTGCGCGGCTTGAGCAGCTCAAGGCTCAAAATGAAGAGCTCTCACAACAGGGATTGTCACAGAGGGCAACTTTGGCGGAGGTTGAAGCTCGTCTGACCCAGGCAATGGATTTCAATGAGGCCGAGCTGAGGTCACAAGCGCTTGCCCAGGCTGCTGATGACAGGAGGACGAGGCTGGACTCCCTTGGAGAGCGGCTCGATCTTACAGTGTGCGCCTGTAGCTCCATGTACTTTATCCTTTTGGAATGAATGAAATTTTTTTTCTTCTTTTGTCGAATCTCCAATCTTATTCTTCTTTTTGAATTGCGATTCCAAATTGTATCGCAATTTCTTGAGAACATAGTTCTTGTTGGATTGAATACTGAGACTTGGCTGTCTGTCAGTTCAGAGGTCGCGATGACGTAACTGGTGGTGGAGCCACCAAGCTTCAAGGTTGGTGATACTTGTCTTTTGTAAATGTCAACAAGTATTGAGACCTGTCTTTTGTAAATGTCAACAGGGCTCAGAATTGAGACTTAGCTGTCTGCTGGTTCAGAGGTCGCAATGACATAACCGATTGAGACGCCACCAAGCTTCAAAATTTGGTGATACTCGTCTTTTGTAAATGTCAACAAGTATCGAGACCTGTCTTTTGTAAATGTCAACAGGGCTCAGAATTGAGACTTGTCTTTTGTAAATGTCGACAAGCTCGAAATTAAGACTTGGCTGTCTGCTGGTTCAGAGGTCGCAATGACATAACCGATTGAGACGCCATCAAGTTCAAGGTTGGTGATACTTATCTTTTGTAAATGTCAATAAGTATTGAGACCTGTCTTTTGTAAATATCAACAGGACTCGAGGTTGAGACTTGTCTTTTGTAAATGTCAACAAGCTCGAAATTGAGACTTAGCTGTCTGCTGGTTCAGAGGTCGCAATGACATAACCGATTGAGACACCACCAAGCTTCAAAATTTGGTGATATACTCGTCTTTTGTAAATTTCAACGAGTATCGAGACTTGTCTTTTGTAAATGTCAACAAGCTCGAAATTGAGACTTGGCTGTCTGCTGGTTCAGAGGTCACAATGACATAACCAATTGAGACGCCACCAAGCTCAAGGTTGGTGATACTTATCTTTTGTAAATGTCAATAAGTATCGAGACCTGTCTTTTGTAAATGTCAACAAGACTCAGAGTTGAGACTTATCTTTTGTAAATGTCAACAAGCTCAAAATTGAGACTCGGCTGTCTGCTGGTTCAGAGGTTGCAATGACATAACCGAATGAGACGCCACCAAGCTCAAAGTTGGTGATACTTATCTTTTGTAAATGTCAATAAGTATCGAGACCTGTCTTTTGTAAATGTCAACAGGACTCGGAGTTGAGACTTGTCTTTTGTAAATGTCAACAAGCTCGAAATTGAGACTTGGCTGTCTGCTGGTTAAGAGGTCGCAATGACATAACCGATTGAGACGCCACCAAGCTCAAGGTTGTAATGGAGTTTGGGAAAAAGTCTCGTTTTCACGGGGAGAAACGAGAAAATCACTGTCATAGGTTTAGTGTTAACGTAACAGTGAAATGTATATGTGGTCTTACCATTCTATGGATGAGAATTGGTAAGTGATTTTGGAGATCTCGTTTTCACAGGGAGAAACGAGGGAATCACTGTCATAGGTTTAATGTTAACGTAACAGTGAAATGTATATGTGGCCTTACCATTCTGTGGATGAGAATTGGTAAGTGATTTTGGAGAGGGAATCAAATGGGAACTGGTCCCTTAGGATTTTTAGCAAATCCCCAGCTGTCAACGGGTTTGATATGCCTTTACCAACTACCATTTGAATTTGGCTAGCCATGCTATTCTCCTCAGCATGATGAGTTGTCGAGGACTTATGTTGGGCTTACAGGCCAACATTTTCCTCTATCCTTAATCGTTAAGGACGTTGGATCGTCTGGTTAACGTATGTGTAACCTTGACTCTCCTTTAAGACAACCAGTGTATGGCCAGGTTCCTACTGGTTTATGATTGTGTGATCTCGCTTGGAGGAAGAGAAAGGCTCTCTTTGTGTGTACTTTGGACTCGAAGATCTTGATCAGAGGTGTAGTGTTAACTTGATCATGAGAAGGATCCTTGATTAAGGATAATACTTCTTTAAGAACTTGCCATTGATCGGCATCATGAGTAGGTCGCCATCTGAAGTCATAAGGCGGTATGCTCCGTTTGAATAGACTGTTTCTATTACAAACGGTCCTTCCCATTTAGGCTGAAATTTGCCTTTGGTCTTGTGCGTCATAATCATCGGTCGTCTGACGGCTAGGACCAGGTCTCCTTTTTGGAAGACTCTCTGTTTGACCTTCTTATTGAAGGCTTTTGAGATTCGAGCTTGATATAGCTCGATATGCTGCTGAGCTTGTAGCCGCTTCTCATCTAAGGCTTCGAGCTCTTGAAGACGCAATTGATCATTGTCCTCTAATGTGATCTTAGTGGTCAGAGCGACTCGCAATGATGGCATCTGGATTTCCAACGGGATGACTGCTTCGCACCCATATACCAGGGAAAAAGGCGTATTGCCTGTCGGTGTCTGAACCGTGGTTCGGTAGGCCCAAAGACATTCACCAAGCTTTTCGTCCCAATCTCGCTTGTTCGAGGAGACGAATTTCTTGAGTAGCTTGATGATCGTTTTGTTGAATGCTTCCGCCAAACCGTTAGCGGTGGGATTATAGGCCGTTGAAGCCACATTCTGAATTCAGTATTTATCGTAGAACCGATAGAATACTTTGCTTATGAATTGGGGACCGTTGTCGTGGATGATCCGCCTAGGGACACCAAATCGATGGATGATATGGTGCTTGATGAAATTAACCACATTAGATGTTTTAACTTCAACCAGTGGTATAGCTTCTGCCCACTTTGAAAAGTAATCGGTTATTGCCAGGATAAACCGGTGACCTTTTGTCGAAGAGGGGCTGATTGGCCCTACGACATCTATTCCCCATGCTTCAAATGGCCATGAAGCAACAGTCGGGTGGAGCAACTCTGAAGGCTGGTGTATGAAATCTGCATGGATTTGACACGCTTTACACCTTCGTGCATATTGGATGGCATCGGCTATCATAGTTGGCCAATAATATCCCAGCCTATGCAACCTGTCTTTAAGTTTAGGACCTGGCTGATGAGCTCCGCAAATGCCGTCGTGTGCTTCTTTGAGCACTTCCTGTGCCTCTGAATTGGAAAGGCAACGGAGGAGGAGACCGTCATATGAGCGACGGTAAAGTGTCTTCAAAGTCGGATCGTAGTAGACACGGAGAGACCTTCGTCTGACGGACGCCGCTTCTTTAGGATCGTCTGGAAGCAGACCGTGCAAAGCATAGTCAATGAGAGGAAAGCGCCAATCTCTCGGCTCAAGATCCGTGGAGACATTATAGACTTCTCGAGTTCTTAGCATGTGCTTGGAGCATACAAGATGTCGAGTTGCGACTGTGAGGTGATACTCGGTGTCGGCTGGCAAGGCTAGTGTTGTTGCTAATGCAACAAGAGCGTCCGCCTTGGTATTTTGAGATCGAGACACGTGCCCGATGTAGAAGCCTTCAAATAGATTAGCCAATTCGATGGCCGTGTGATAATAAGGCACCAAGTCTTCATGGTGCACTTCATATTCGCCTTTAACCTGATTGATGATCAGTTTTGAATCGCCATAGGCTTCGAGGTAGCGTACTCCCATTCCATGGGCGAGTTGAAGGCCAATGAGCAGAGCATTATATTCCGCTACATTGTTGGAGCATGATTCTGTCAGAGAAAATGCTCTGGGCAGGACATGATTCTGTGGGGAGATAAACACAACCCCCACTCCGGCAATAATCTTTCCTTTAGGGCCCATTCGCGATGCTCCATCGAAGAACATCTGCCACACTTCCTCTTCGGAGGTTGCATAAGACTCGAAGACTTCATCAGGGATATCTTCGTGAAGTTTTGAATGCTCCGGAACTGGATGAGCAGCCAAGAATTCTGTAAGGGCCTGGCCTTTAACCGCCTTCTGAGGGGTGAAGATCATGTCGTATTGAGACAAAAGAAGTGCCCATTTAGCCAACCTTGAATTCAATGATCCTGGCTTCGTCATAAGAAGGCGCAATGGGTTTACTCTGGAGATGACATGTATGGTCTGGCCGACCAAATAATGTCGTGTCTTCTGAATAGCGAAGACGAGAGCTAAACACTCTTTCTCGATAGGGTTGTAGCGAGATTCCGCTCCTATGAGAGTTCTGCTCAGATAATAAATGGCCTGCTCGTGGCCATTGTCGTCCTTTTGAGCGAGGAGGGCACCGAGGGAGTAGTCCATAGCTTTTACATAAAGCAAGAATGGTTTCTGTAACACCCCGCTCCCAGAATACGTACTTAGTTGCGTATTCAAATTTTTCGATCGTATTTTTCGATTTACTTCCTGTATTTGTTTTGTATTATGAATTAATTATATGATCGTTTTGTCTTGGATCCGGATTCACAGACTCGGAGTCAGCCCTAGTCTGAACCGAGGACCCGATCCTAGGGTATTACTCGATTTAGTCTTTTTGGTATTTAGATTTAACCGATTTCAGTTTTAAACATCATTTTCCAATATTTTAGATTTTCTATGATTTTCTGGAATTTTCCTGAATTAAATTGAAAATCTTCAAAACTAGTGTCGACCAGTGCCGCTGACCGATTCCCGGATTTTTAATTTACAAACGGAGTGGAATTACTAGTAGCGTCTTTTTACATTATTTCTTAAAATCACATTTCCTATCTAAATACTTTTTCTGAGGATTTTATGAATTTATCAAAGTTCCACCGGATTTGGTGTCGGCCAGTATCGCTGGTTGATTCCAGGATTTTTAGTTTACAATCGGAATTGAATTTCTGAATTCTGCTTTCACTTTACTTCTTAAAATCATATTTTATTCTTTAATACATTTTCTGAGATTTTTCGGAATTTATCAAAATCCGGCCGACCCGTGTAGACCGGTATCGGCGGTTGACTTCCGGATTTTTAATTTGAAAACGGGATTTTATTTCTAAAAACCGATTTCATATTATTCCTCAGAATGACATTTTCTACCTCTGGGTATTTTTGGGGATTTTTCTGGAACAGTCGATATTTCGCGACCATATTATTATATTATTATTTTTCCAATCTCTTCTTTGCTTTCTTTCTTTCCCTTTCTTTTCTTCCACCGACTCCAGCCCACTCCTCTCCACGTGGGCGACACCACCTTACCCCCCTCATTTAATCTCTCTCCCATCCATCAATCCCTATCACTCTCTGTCCTTTTCTTTTTCTTTTTCTTTTCTTTTTCTTTTCCTTCCTTCTTCTCTTTTCTCTTCTTCTTCTTCTTCATTGAGTGGCTGACGCCCCAACCGAACCACCGCCGGCGCCTCTGGCCACCACGACGCCGGCGAGGAGACCCCCAAACTCCGGCCATCTCCTTCTCCTCTCTCGTTTTTTTACTTTCTTTCCTTTTCTTTTCTTTTCCTTTTCTTTCTTTTCTTTTTCCTTCTTCCTTTTTCTCTTTCTCCCCCGAGATCCGGCCACGACCACCGCCGCCGAGCCTCTCCTCCCTCCTCCGGCACCCCCGGCGGGGGCTGATCGCCGCCGGCGCGACGCCGGCAGCCTGGGCGCGGCCAGGGGCCCTCCTGGCCCCCTGTGCGCGGGCGTGGAGGGGGCAGCAGCCCCCTCCCTTCTCCTTCTTTGGGGTGGCCGGAGGCCACCCCTGGCCTGCGCCGGCCACTGAGGGCCGGCGTGGCCTCCCCTTCCGCCCTCTGGCCGCACTGCAGCGGCCAGAGCTTGGCCAGGCCAGGGCCTGTTGCCCTGGCCGTGATTCCGTTGGAGGGAGGGGCAGCAGCCCCCTCCCTGTCTCTCCCCTGGGGTGGCCACCGGCCACCCCAGTTCTGGTGCCCCGCCGGCGGCCGGCGGCCGTTCCCGGCCAGGGGGCTTCCAGCCCCCTGTGCGTGAGTAGGGGGGCTGCTGCCCCTCCTGTCCTCTCTCTCTCCTGCCCCATCCCTATCTCTCTCTTCTCTCTCTCTACAATCTCTCTCTCCTGAACTTTCTCTCTCTCTCTCTCTCCAGATTATCTCTCTCTCTTTCTCTCAGGATTCTCTCTCTCCCTCCTGACTTCTCTCTCCTCTCCCTAAACTCTTTCTCTCTAGATCTCCCTCCTTCTCTCTGTAATTGCTGACGCGGATCTCACCCACGCGTCCAGGCAATCCCTTAACGCGAATCTTCGCGTTCTTGACATCTGTTTAACCTGGCCTTCGCGTTCTTGTATTGACGCAACGCGGAGTCCATACTCGCATCTGTGTCCCTCTCGTGTCAACACGACGCGGAGCTAATGCCCGCGTCTGTGTTCTTCTTGTGCTAACGCGACGCGGAACCCACGACCGCTTCCGCGTTCTTCTCGTGTCCTGACTTGAACGCGGGTCTCGAACCCCGCGTTTGTGGCATCTTCGCGACGCGACTCCCGCGTCTGCGACCCCCGTGTCTCACTCTCAAAACCCGCGTCTCCCTGTGCACTCTCTCCTTCCATATACTTCTATCTCTAGGTTTCTCTCTCTATGTTTCTACCTCTTTCTCTCTCTAACTCTTTCTCTCTCCTCTTCACTTTCTCTCTCTAATAGTTATATATTATTATATTTATGGCGCGTGCGTGAGTTCCATGGATTTTGGACTTTTCGGCATTTTCGGTGATTTAGGCGAGTGTCCTCGCCTCCATTTGGGTTTCCCCGCTTTGTCGGGTCGACATGTATTTTATTCCATGTTTAAATGTATTTTGTATTGGGCTGGGTCCCTATATTTGTGTATGGCCGAGTGCCAATGACTGGACATGTATTGCTCTGTGACGAATGCTTGTATTAGGGTAGTTTCATTCTTGTACATATACCATGCCTGTGATGTATTTTACTACTTTATACTATGCGTGGCCGACCCTTCGTGGTCGTTAGACTCTGGGTTTCTGTTCACTCCTGGGATGGCTATTAGTCACCGAGAGTGCGCTTAAACCCCGAGCGTACTTGACCTCCGGACCCTTCAGCCTCCGGTCTCTCACTATCTCGAAAAAGACGTGATTGGGACCGTCAGGTTTCTCAGCTCCGTCTGGTGAGCATACTTAGCGCTCAGCGCTTTATTCACTAAATTCGTCTAGGCGAGATGCTGTCAGATTTTCTACTCGTATTGTAAACCCGGTAACCTCGCCAAGCGCATTAGTGTCTAAACCCTGTTCGCTGCCTGTGCCTCAGCTTGTTCAGCTCCGCCTGGTTATCAGGATCAGCGTCCAGCGCTTTACCACTAGATTCGTCTAGGCAAAATGCTGCCGGATTTCCTACTCGCACTTTAAGCCGAGTTGTCCCGGTAACCTTGCCAGCGCTCCAGTGTTAAATACTGTTTGCTGTCTGTGCCTCCAGCTTGCTCAGCTCCGCTTGGTTGTGCTCAGCTACTACTACTATATCACATGTCATGTATTTACCTGATATGTTAACACTTGCCATACCATTACTTCATACCTGTCATTTACATGCTACTATTTAACACCTGTTTGTATCACCTGACAACTGATGTGTTATCACCTGCCACCAGACATGCTACTACTTGGCAAGGCCCCTTGTTATGACATGACTTGCCACCGGACTAATATCAATCTCTTGACATGATTGGTCACCTGCCAAATATCATCCTCCTGTCATGCTATCACTTGACACCAGGCATGATATACTTGCCTCTTGACATATTAATACTTGACCTGTGATTATCACATTTACGGGAATGCTATACTTGTTATCCTGCATTACATGCAGTGACTTGAATCTTGTACTTGTTATCCTGTATTATATATACAGTGACCTGAATCTGCAGTACTCATGTACTCCTGAACTCCTGATCATGTCTTGCACCTGCTATTCCCGTAAATTGATAATTACATAATAAACCATAAAACTGGACAACTTACATTGGGTCGGGGGAAACTTGCGGCTATCAATACATGTTCGTGTTTACAGTGGTACTAGGCATGTTGTGCAACTAAAACTTCCGGTCTGACCTGTGGGCCTCTAGGCGACCGAGGGGAGTGCTGGCTCCCTCCTTCTTGGTACCATCTTGATAAGGGCATCCTATAAGACCCTCCTGATCGCCTTGCGGCAGGTTCCGTCCACCTAGCAACGGAACAATCCTGGGCCGTGGTCCCGGGAATGTACGGGACCCACTGTAAACATTGTTCGTTGATACCCCCGTTAGGTTTCCAATAACAACCTTGCTTTACTCAGAGTGAATATATGTGTGCTGGGACGCTAGTTCACATATCTAGACATCAGGGTAGGACGAGTAATAATAATAATAATAAAGATGCCAGCTATGGACCCGTGGTATGCTTTATCATGATTGGTTGCATCGGGTTTTACCTCGGATTTCCGATTTTATGATTATTATACTATACTTGCTTACACCCGGTTTCACCACCCGTATTCTATTCCACCAGTCTCCTGTTCTTACCTTATCATTCCATGAGTAGTTCCTGCTTGATATCACTTGTTATATATCTACCTGCTTATACATATCTATGGTCACGACACGGCTTTCAATGCATGATTATAATTCGGTTTTATCGTTACACATGTGCTTATCTTTGCTCGCCACTTGGCATTCGTATCACCACTCGCCTGGGGAGTTCTATCTGACTCCCCTGGATCCTCATGTCCAGGTCATGGAGCTTGGAGCGTGTGGATTCCCCCAGTTGCTGATTAGAGTGGCGCAGCTGAAGCATGGATCCCCAGCAGACCGTCTGGAGCCTTATCCTTCCAGGCCCCCTGTGCGCCTCTCGAGTTTTCCTTTTGTAAACTCGTGAGTGCCTTTTATACTGTTCATTCTTGTACATCCCTTTGTATTCTCGCATTTGCGCCTATCGGTGATGTAATATTATTGTAATATTTATCACATCTGGTGATAACTTTGTAATTGTACTCATATGTTGGAATGTATAATGCACCACGTGCTTCCGTACTCTGATTCTTGCCTGTACTGATGCTTAGCGTATATACATGAGGGTATTTCTTACCTGCGTACATACGTCGCAGTAACGTCTCCGTACCCGCCGGATTGGGGCGTTACAGTTTCCCTGATGTAGGGGCCACTAAGACTGGAGGCTTTGTGAGGTACCTCTTGATGTCTTCATAAGCTTCCTGGCAAGCTTGATCCCATACGAAGGAAGCACCCTTTTTCATGAGTCGGGTGAACGGTTGACAGCGGCCTGAGAGATTTGCAATGAATCTTCTAATATAAGGTAGTCTACCTTGCAAGCCTCTGAGTTCTTTGAGATTCCTCGGTGGATGCATGCTCTGAATGGCTTTGACCTTGTCTGGGTCAAGATGAATCCCTTTTGATGTAACAATAAACCCAAGGAACTTGCCACTTGACACTCCCAAGAAGGATTTTGTCGGGTTCATTTTCAGTTGATGAGCCCGCATTATGTCGAACATTGTTCTCAAGTCGCGAAGATGTTCATTCTTGTTGCGGCTTTTGACGGCAATGTCGTCGACATAGCACTCCACCGTTTTTCGGAGATGATCGCGGAAGATTGTACTCATTGCCCGCTGATAGGTTGCTCCGGCGTTCTTCAGTCCGAAGGGCATTACAGTGTAGCAGTATACCCCCAATGGTGTTCGGAACGAAGTATGCTTCTCGTCGTCGGGATACATCTTAATCTGGTTGTATCCTGAAAAGCCGTCCATGAAAGACATTCTTTCGAACCCGCATGTGTTGTCGATCATGACGTCGGTGATGGGTAATGGGAATTCATCTTTGGGACAGGCCGTATTGAGATCACGATAGTCGATGCAGATCCGTATTTTCCCGTTCTTTTTGAGGACGGGGACGATGTTGGCTACCCAATCTGGATGTTGTTCCTCCCGGATTAAGCCACATGCAATGAGTTTGTGAACTTCAGCCTCAATAGCTTCCATAATGTTCGGGCGAAACCGACGTTGTTGCTGCTTGACTGGCTTGACGTCAGGCTTGATGTTTAGACGGTGCATAGCGACCTGTGATCAAGTCCGGGCATATCTTCGTAGCTCCATGCGAAGACATCTATATACTCTTTTATGAGCATTATCAATTCTTCCCTTTCTGTAAGTGATAGGCTTTCACTTATAAAGATGGGCTTGGGTGGTCTTGACTACCCAAGTTGACCTGCATCACCTTATCTTCAGTAGGTGGCTCGCGCAATTCGAATCGCTTTTCCCATTGAAGGTCTAATTGCTGGGCCCATGGTTCCTCGTCAGTGGCTTCTGAGGGCTCCAATTGACTGCTTGAGGTCATATTAGCAGTGAGGTTTTCGAACATTCCTCCTATACTGACATCTGAATCCCACTCGGAGGATGAGGCTGAATGTGATGGAATTGGTTCATCGTCTTCGGCTTGAACCGTTGCTGACGATGTGGGTGTAACGTATCCCAACCCCCCTGCGTGTATTATCATAGTAATTTGCTGGCTTCCCTTTTGGGACAAAATTACGCATCAAGCTGCGCCTTCCTTTTCCAAAGTTCAGGCCCATTCCATGCTCCAAGTTATATCCCATTTTCTTCATAATATGGCGCGCTGACTGCGCGTAATGAAAGAATTGTGGAGTATCTGAGTCTGAACTTGAATCTGCGACCGTGGGTCCCCGTGGTTGGGTTCTACCGAAGATTATCGGTAACTGACCTTCTTTGGATGGCGGGATCACCAAGACGGCTCCTTCTACGGATCCCATGGGTGTACTGGACGCACTTGGCTTATGTACAGGCATGTGTAGGGAGCTATCCGTAATGGATTCAAATAGCCCAACAGTCGCGGGATAATCAAAAGAAATATTATCATTAATTACCCATTCACCTTCATCCTCTGAAGGAGTATTACATAGGGGATTATTGAGACATGCTATAATTGGTTCACCAATCAGAATGGCTGGCATGCCTGCTTCGGATTCTGAATCCGCCTCGTTGCCACTTTCATCATCGTCCGGCAATGGTTCTTTAGGTGTCCCACCAGCTCTTGATACAGGAGAGCGTCGTGAAGTAGTTTTTCACCCCTTTGAATGGTTGCTTCTCAGCAAAGACAGTTTGTACTGTCGCGTTATCTTCAACATATTTGAAGCATTGGTGCAGAGTGGAGGGAACGATCCAATTGGCGTGGATCCATGGTCGTCCTAGCAGCAGGTTATATGACGTGTCAGCGTCAATGACATAGCATGTCACTTCTGACTTCAGGCTCCCGATTCTGCAACGGAGTCGGATTTTCCCAAGTGGGTGACTGCTCCCAGCGTTGAAACCGTATACTGTAGTAGTGGTTGCGGACAACCTGTACAGCGGTATGCCGAGGAAGTAGAGAAGCCTTTTGGGGATGATGCTGAGTGCGGACCCCGGATCGACTTGTATTCTTTCAATGCACGTTGAACCGATATATCCGGTGTAGTACAGAGGTCGATCGTGCTTGTTGTCTTTGAGAAGCATATCTTCCGCCGTGAATGTAATAGCAGGCACCTTGGATTGTGTATGATGACATTCTGGGCAAGTAGACTGAACGTCGTTGTTAGGGATCTCAGGCATGCATGTCAGAAAGGATTCTGAATTGGCTAGCGCCTCCCTGAGTGCTTCTCTTGTTTCTTTCTAGAGGCGAAGGAGCTCGTGTATAGTGATACGAGCTGGGATATTGGCCAGCTGAGCCAATATGTCAAACCGAAAGGGCGTATCAAACCCTTGGCCTGGTGGTTTCTTCAACACGTGGTCGAATCGTACCTCCTTAGGCCTCTCTTTTCCCTTGGTTGGGATTGGAGTGGATGCTGGTACTTGTATTGACGTCGTTTGCTGTTGTATCTCATCAGTAGACTTTTCATACTGCCTCAAGTATGATTTTCCGGACCGGTGCCCGTCGACTGAGGTACATCAGCCTGCGTTGTGCAAGCATGCTTTTCTCCTTCTGAATCACTGAGGGAAGCTGAAGTAAGATTGCCGTCGTCCGGCAGGAGGGAGATGACATTGCAAGATTTACCCTTCGACTTGGGGCTTTTTGAATCCCACTGCATGTCTTGGGCGAGGTCTGGGTGTATCCAGATGACTTCCCCGTTTCTAATGTTAGGGAACAAGACCCTTATTATCTTGAGCTGTAGCTGGAGGATGCTTGACTTCCAACCGTGGCGCAGGGACTGAATAAGTCCCATCAGGAACTGTGACCTTTGCAGCTTTGCCGAACTCCAGAGTCACCATATTGGCCGTGACTTTCTTCTGTTCTGTCTTCAATGTCAGAACCCCGGCGTCGACCAAGGCTTGAATTCTGTCTTTGAGGACATAGCACTTGTCAGTAGGATGGTGAATCATCCTATGATAGAGGCAGTATTTAGGGTCGTTTGTGCGCCCTATCTCATTGGGACGCCGAGCATCTGGCAGTTTCATTTTATTCCCTTTGTGGAGCAGATGGAATATCGTGACCACCTGATCGTCTTTGAAGGAGTACTGCTTTGGAGGGAACTTAGGCTCCTGATTGCCGAAGCCGCCTTTCTTGGTCTTCGACTGTACATCTCCGGATAACTCCACAGACATAGTCTCTTTGCCTTTAGCTTGAGAAGATTGCGGTAGGTCGCTACGCCCTTCGTTGTTCATCCCCCACTTGCCTCTAGGGGCGGATGGTTCGAACTTTTTAGCCGACTTCTCGGCTATCTCTGCTTGTTCGACCAATTCCTTCCAAGTGTGGGCTTTGATAGCCCCCATGCGGACTTCCACTTGGTCTAGGAAGTTGTGTCTGCATGTCTGTAAGAGCATGGGTAATGGTATCCCTGCTGGGCACATCAAGGATAAATTTCTGAACCGTTCAATGTAGTCACGGACAGATTCGCCCTTTCTCTGCACAGTGGAGAGGAGCTTGTCCATGGTCACTTCGGTATTGTCCTCATAGAAACGAGAGAGGAACCGAGTTTCCAGGTCGATCCAAGAGTTAATAGAGCCTGGGGGAAGACTTCGGAACCAGTCAAATGCCACCCCCTTTAAGGTGCCTATGAACAGCCTAGCCATGATGGCGTCATTGCTTATAACATTATCAGTCTGAGACCGGAAATAATAGATGTGCTGATTTGGCGAGCTCTTTCCGTGGTATGCAACGTTGGTGGTTTGAACTTCGGTGGATATGACACCGAATCCCACTCCAGCGGATAAGGACGGACTGCCCCTACTTTCTTTAATTCATCCCTCTGAGCTAGGGATGCGATTTGAGCTTGAAGGCCCTTAAGGACTTCAGCGTCTAAGGAAGGACCCTCCTTGGATTTCTCAGGCTTTGGCTGCTTATTGTTGAAGTGTTCCTCCTCATCGTGATTGCTCCCGGCATCATTGTTATTCCGGTTACTGAGGAGTTGAGCGAGCATCTGTTGAATGTTGTCCAGAGCCTCTTGCTGGGTTCTGGAAGTTTGCTCCTGAGCTTCCAAACGTCGACGAAGGTCGTCGTTAGCATTATCAGCCATATTGACTGATGCCTTGTCTGTTCGCACCGAGCTAACTGTCGCCGAAGAGGCGTACCCACTATCTTCATCTTCTTCGTCCGATGACAGGAATAATCTTCTGGGTTCTGGCGAGGCTAGGGCTGTCGAGGAAGAAGGCTGCTCGTAACTGTAGGGTATCGCCACCTGGGATCTGGTGTTTCGAAAAACACCTTCTTCATGCACCAAGACTTTGCCTAAGCCTGGGCTATAATCTGGATCTGGGGAGCTGTAGGGGGGTCGTCAGCTGTTTGTCTTCCCCTGCGCAGCTCTCGTCCCCTTCCGGTCATGTTGATGGATGCAGAGGGTAGATCTCGTGAGATGCTCCTTTTGCGGTGTTTCCTCGGGGCCTGTACCGATAGTCGATCAAAAACTGACCGTCGTCTTGGAGGAGTGGCGGGGATTGGTCTCAGCCGGCAATGGACTGAGTGGAGTGTCACCAGCTGACATCCCACTTGTTGACAACAAGGGGAAGAGGTTTGTCTATTTGTCAACAATTTCCTCAAATCGGACTCGGTTGGGTCTCTGCAATCGAGCGCAAAGGCTCTTTTGGGTCGCACATGAGACGATGTCCTGCTCCTTTTACCCCTGCAGATGGGATTAGCACTGAACAGTGCTTTGGTTCTAACTTCGCCATAAAGCGCGAGCTTAGCGCTTGACGAACCGGAGGGCGGAGCATGCTGTGGTGTTTTACCCGCTATGCTGCTGCAAAGAGGATGGACCTGGTGAGTACGCTGTGGTACAGTAGCTTTGTTCATATGAACGAGGCTGACGCAAGGCGTCGCTGCTCTTGAATTGGGCGACGGTATGATTGCCGTCTTGACTTTATGATTAGAACAGACAGGCATCTTGCCTTTTTCTTCACGAGAAAGGCGCGGTTTAGGCGTAGCTACGCCTGAAGCTTCAGTTGGAGACTTCTGTTTAGGCTTCCATACCCGCCTTGGCAGAGGAGACTTAGGTTCGCAAGGAACCTGATTAGCCACACGCGAGGTTGAGGGGTGTTGGCAGAATTCTGCTTCCGGTTTCTGCTTTGAAACGTTGGTCGTGGAAACCTTCCTATGCTTCCGTGCTCGAAGCATTGGACAACCCCCAGAGAGGACTTCTTCAAATCTTCCTTGATCGAACTGAACCACCAAGTTCTCACAAGCAAAGGAATCAGACTGCGGACGTGCTTCCTTATTGCGCCAAATAACCGCAGTAGGTTCGCAGAGAACCTTTTCAGTCTCCGCAGAGACTTTCCTTGAAGATTTAGCCAGAAAGGCTCTGGCTGCACCGGCTTTTCTGAATTCAGAGTTAGACCCGAAGGTCTGTTCGTCACATTGCGACACTTGATTCTCGGCAGTGGAGAATTTAGTCCCCAGCGGAGTCGCCATCTTGTTTTCCATTATGTTTGCAAAGGGGAAAACTTACAATAAAGGGTTGAGGAGCTAAATTACAAGTATTCTTAAAAGATTACAAGTAGATCTCCTCAGAGATTCTGGAGAAGTGTGCCGATAGGAGTCTGGTCAGCGCGCGACCACTTTGTCCCTTTGACGATGCGAGCGATGAGATTCCCTTCTCGCCTGGTTCAGGGAATCAGAGAACAGAAGGTTGGTAGAACCCTCTTGCTGCTTCTCAAAATCGCCTTCAATTAGGAATTCCTTCTCGCCTGGTTCCGGAGATTCCTTGAGAAGAAGGACGATGTTAGGGTATCAACACCCTGGGTAGAGAAAGCAATTCTCTAAAAGGCCTCTGAATTCGAGAGCGCACGGTGCGTTATGAAGAAGCCTCTGCTTGTGGAGTCCTCTTGTGCGTGTCGTCTTTTGTGCATGTCCCTCTCCTTGTGCCCCTGGTAGGCTATTTATAGGGAGAGCAAGGGTATAATCGTCCCTTGAAAATATGAAAACAGATTGAATCAAATCTGTTTAAATCTGAAAAGTAGCCTTGCTACGAGGCTAGGATCAGCTTCTGCGAAGCTAGAAATGGCAGGTCGGTTGATCCTCTTGATCTGTTTTGATCCTTTCCACATCGTTGGAGGATTTCCCCTGATCTTCTTACTCGTTTTAGAAGAGTCAAGAGATTGTGGCAATCAACTGCCAAATTTGATCTCTGATTTGATCTTGATTGGATTTGATCTGATTGGATCCGATCTCATCTGGAGATTTGATTGGTCAAAGGTTGACCATAGCAGACCAATGGCGGAGTTGCCCGCATTGAGCTCATAGCGGAGCTAGAGGCAGCTTCTGGCGAAGTCCGAAAGAAACCCTTTGGCGGAGCTGGAAGTCTTCTGTGGCGAAGTTGCGAGTTAGCTTCCTGGCGAGGCTTTGAATGGCTTCGAGGCGAAGTCGAGTGATATTAGCCTCTCAAGCGAGGCTATCCCTTTGGGCTCATGCGATGCTAAGTGCTAGCATCTTAGACCTACTGAGGTCTGTTTAGAAACAATCCGGGTTCACTGTCTGCTTGCTGGATCAGTGGAGTCCAAGTTGCTTCCTTGTCCCGCGGAGATGGGTGAAAACTGGTCTTCAGCTCGTCTGTCACTTGTCTTTTGTAAATGTCAACAAGTTTAGACATTGCTCGGACCAATAAGAATCTTGTCTTTTTTAAGTGTCAACAAATGGCCACGAAGCAATAGTCGGGTTAAGTAACTCCGGAGGTTGATGTATAAAGTCTGCATGAATTTGACAGGCTTTACACCTCTTTGCATATTTGATGGCATCAGCTATCATGGTTGGTCAATAGTAACCAAGTCTGGGCAATCGATCCTTGAGTTTCAGACCTGGTTGATGAGCTCCACACATACCATTTTGTGCCTCTTTAAGCACTTCTTGTGCTTCTGAATCGGAGAGGCAACAGAGCGAGATACCATCATATGAGTGACGGTAGAGTCTTTACTATCGGATCATAGTAGAAGCGGAGAGACCTTCGTCGAATAGAAGCTGCTTTCTTAGGGTCGTCTGGTAATATGTCATGTAAAGCATAGTCAATGAGGAAAAACCGCCAATCTCTAGGTTCGAAACCTATTAAGATTACATGGACTTCATTAGTTTCCAACATGTGCTTAGGACAGACAAGGCGTCGAGTGGCCACTGTGAAATAATAAATTGTATCAATAGGCAAGGCCAATGTAGCCGCTAATGCAGCCAGAGCGTCTGCCTTAGTATTTTGGAATCGAGACACATTACTGATATAAAAGCCATCGAATAAATTAGCCATTTTGATGACTTTATGGTGATAAGGTACAAAACTTCATGCCGAACCTTGTATTCTCCTTTAACCTGATTGACAATCAGTTTTGAATTACCATAAGCTTCAAGGTAGCGTACCCCAATTTCATGGGCGAGCTGAAGGCCGAGTAGAGCATTATATTCTGCTAGATTGTTGGAACATGGTTCCGTCAATAAAAACGCCCGAGGGAGGACATGATTTTGTGGTGAGATAAATATAACCCTCACACCAGCAATAGTCTTGCTTTTAGGGCCTATTCTTGATGCTCCATCAAAGAACAAATGCCATACTTCGTTCTCTGAAACATATTAGTTTCAAAATTTCATCTGAAATATCTTCATGAAGCTTTGAGCTTTCCAGAACCGGATGAGCAGCCAGAAAGTCTGCAAGTGTCTGACCTTTGACTGATTTTTGAGGGACAAAGAGCATGTCATACTGAGATAGGAGGATGGCCCACTTAGCTAACCTTGAATTCAGCGATCCTGGTTTCGTCATGAGGGTACGCAAAGGATTAACTCTGGAAATGACATGTATGGTTTGGCCGATGATTAGTCACATATATTGCATTTTCATTGTCACCTTACCATACTTTTTAGCTAATAAATCCTATTAATAAGTCTTCTTTTTCTTTGTTAAATGTAGGCCCAAGTGCTAAAAGAAAGAAAAGAGAAACAAGTCCAAAAGCCCCCAAATTCTGATTTAATTCAGAATAAATTCGAAATTAAGGAATCAGGGTAAAATCTTGGCATATCAAGAGGTTGAAAAGAATCCTCCCTGAATCAAGCGGTTGAAGCCAAACAATCAAAGGATGTTTCGTTAACTTTTGGAGCAGAAACAAGCAAACCAGAAGAAGATACGGGAAATTCACCAAACCAGGGGAGCTAGCCAACTGGGTGTGGCCACCTGGCCACACCAGGGCCGCGGAAACGCAGCCCAAGCCGCGTTTCCGCGGCCTTGTTACATCAATTGGGGGAGCGTTTGCTCCCCCAATCTTCCCGGGATCCTCCCCTTTTGGTTTTTCCCTATAAATACCAGTTTCAACAGAGCAAAAAGGAGCGAAGACTAGGATTAGAATTTGTGTTTATTTTCTAAGGATTTAGGCTCTAGTTAGCTAGCACAAAAGTTGTATTTTTGTTTTTCAATTTGTAGTCCAGCATAAATACTTGTGAGAGAGAGGAATTGAGTGGTTGTACTTGAAGATTGAAGTGACAGCATACAAGAATCGAGCCACATTTTCTTCCACTCTTATTTCGGTATGTCGTGCATTATTTACTTGCTTTCTTCTTTGTTTTCCATGAGTAGCTAGATCGATTTTCTGGGCTCACTATTGTACCTCTCTTCAATTCTTTTTCTCCTCTGATTTTAATGAAGAAGACCCAATGAATCATTAGCATGCCTTACTTAAAGCCTTTCTTCTTGAAAGTGTTCTTGAAGGCACATGAGGATGGGTTTGGATTTTTAAACTCGTACTTCTTTTAAGAGCGATTCTTGAACTGTTTTTATTTCATACTTACTTCTTCGCACTTGATGATTTAACATCCGATTCAAAACGATTTCTTAAAGAAAAGAGTGAACTCTTCCATTCATCTTATGTGCTTTACTTCAAACTTTCTAAAATCAACTTTAAGTTTTGTCTATGATCCAGTTGAGGCATTTAGGATTTCAATAGAAGAATGAACGATTGAGTAGTGAGATAGTGAGCCCAGATTTTCTTCCTTATTATAATCAACAAAACAATTTTCGAGCTTTTTAAATCACCTTCTCCAAAACCTTCTCTAAAGTTGCAATTTCTCTTTTAATCATCTCTTTCTTGCCATTCTCTTTTTCCATTAAAAAAAAACGAACACAGTTCTTTGTTTTTAAAGGAATCACCGAAAAGCTTCCATCGCATTCCTCCTCGTGGATACGACCCGTTAGCCACAAGCTACACGGTAAATTCTTAAACTCTTTGATTGTTCTTTCATTATAGCAATCAATTTTTGGCGCCGTTGCCGGGAGGGAACAGTGTATTTGTTTTCTAACAAGTTTTGTGTGTTGTTTCAGGGACTTGAAGATTCAGATCTAGCATTCAAGCTTTGCAAGAAAAGACTTACAAATTCTTTGCCCCTACTCTCGAACGTAGGAAACAGAATTTCAAGAAATTGCGTTGCAAAAGCTTAAAATTCCATTGGACTACTAAAACTTTTTTTTGCAGAACATATTGCTCGCAAAAAAATTAAGTTTTTGTATGTTATATCTTTGCTATTTCTGCTATCCACCATCCCTGTTTTAATCCAACAGTAATTTGAGTGATTATTGAAAAACACCTAGAGGGGGGGTGAATAGGTGTAAGTGCTAATCTAGAAACTAAGTGCGCTAAATGCGGAAGCTTAAACAAATTTTGCAATCACACTTAATACAACCAACAAGTGTAGCCGAATTCCCCGTGAAGGGCTCTGGACTAACTCCTCTTGATTCCCCTAGATATGGGTTGAGGTGCTATATGAAGCTCTTGTGGTTAAGTACAAGTGAGGCACACACAAGCAAGCCAAGCATATAAAGATGAACAATATGAAATAATGCAAGGCACAAATGCAAGCAATAAGATATGAATGAATGAAAGATGCTTTGCACAAATAAAAGAGAAAAGGTTTAGAGGCAATGGATCAAACGCAAACACAATGATATGTTCCGAGGTTCGAGCCCCTAGCTCTACGTCCCCGCCTTCACCGAGAAGGATTTCTAATCCACTATCTTGTCCACCGAGGACTCCCACCGAGGGAACCTTCACCGAGAAGGATTTGTACAACCGGGAGTACCGAACTCCTCTCTCAAACACCGCCTCACAACCGAGGGGTAGGCCCGTAGCCAATACAACCAACAAACACCTCTACCGAAGAGGGTTACAAACCAATACCACTCCGATCAACCTCTACCAAAGAGGGATACAACAATATAAGGAGGGTTTACAACTTTGGAGGTTTCCACAACCTCAAACAATCTCTCTTTTCCACAAAACAAGATCCTAATAGAATAGGATAGAAGATAGGCTCAAGTGTGGAAAAAATAAAGTGTTTTGATCAAAGAAAATCTCTTGGGAAAATACCAAATTGATATAGAAATTAAGAACAAGAAACTAATTCCCAAAAACCTATTTTCTTTGAAAATGACAAAACACTTTAAAACAAATAAGATGGATCTTTTGGCACTTAAAACTCTTTTGAAAACTTGTAAAAACACTTCAGAAAAGTAGAAATTTTTGCTCTTGAAAATCTTAGCCAAAATCCCAAAGAAATGGGGTTTATATAGGCCAAACAGAAAACTAGCCGTTAGGCTGATCTGGTAGCCTGACAGGCTTGCGGTCGACCAGCCCGGTCGACCGCCAACGGTCAGAAATATGACCGTTGGGCAAACCGGTCGACCGCACGGCTGATCGCCCAGATACAGAGAGCAGACTTCTCTGCTCCGGTCGACCGCTCGGTCGACCGTCCAGATACAGAGAGCAAGGCTCTCTGATCCGGTCGGCCGACTGGCCCACTGTGCCAGCAGACGTGCACAGGTCTGTGCACGTCGGTCGACCGCCCGGTCGACCTGCATGGCCTGTCAGCACAGTTCTGGGTCAGAAAAACATGTTAAAAATATTTTAATAAATCTAATAAAACTTGTAAAAATCCCCAAAAATAGTTTTATCATTTTGCATTGATATATAAACTTGTGATGAACATTTTAACTCAAATATCAAGCATATGAAACCATTTTTGTGTTTTATCATTTTTACCAAAAATCAAAACATGTATTTTATCAAACATTGATTTTTCAATAAGGAAATCTGATTTTTCCTAAAACTCATGAATAGGCATATCAAAATAAGTTTGTCTAAGATATGAAACATGTATGTATATCGAACACATCTAATATACATAAAAATCATTTAAACTTGTTTTGATCTAAACTATTCATGAAAACCAAAAATCATAATGTGTGTGTTGGTGCACTTGAGCATATCAACTATACTAAGCTTTACACATGGATCTAAACACACTAAGCTAAAAATAGGATACCTAAGTCTTCTTGATGATCTTCCATCTTCAAGCCGACTCGATCCCAAACGTGATCCACCGAGTGCAAAGGTATGATCTTGATGCTTGGGCACTGGAATCACCATGTGAAAGCTTCCAAACTCCTCTTTTTGAAGCAATCACCAACTAATATCTTGTTTAATGATCTGAAACTAAAATAACAAGATTATTAGTAAACATAACTACATGAGTTAATCATCATCAAAACTAGAGAGGAAGGCCTCCGGGCCAACAATCTCCCCCTTTTTGATGATGACAAAACTCATGGAGTTATATATGCATGGATTAAAGTTAAGCTTCAAAGAAGCTCCCCCTTAACTCATGCATAAACTAATAAACAATAAATATGCAATGAATGACAATGCATAATCATGCATAAATAATAAAAGGCTCTAGATACCAATGAAATGTTCAAAAACAAAACATGCTCTAGATACCAATTAAAATTAAACTAAATTAAACTTAATATATGCAAAAACATAAATATACATATATAAAACTCAAAATCTTTCTCCCCCTTTTTGTCAATCATCAACAAAGGGGTAAAAACCAAAACAAAACAAAATCTTCTCCCCTTTTTAATACAAAGAAACAATCATCAATAAAGGGGTAAAAGCAAAACTAAATCAATAAATTTTTCTCCCCCTTTTTGTTCGAACAATGAATCAACAAAAGGGTTAATAAAAACAATGTTCTCCCCTTTTTTGTCTAAAACAAAAACAAAACCAAATAGGGGTGACAATCAATTAAGGTACCAATTGAAAATATGTCAAAGTAGCATCTTGATACCAATTGAAAGTAAACATAGATCAATCAACAAATGGTATATGCGATATACATTCATGAAGAGGAAGATGTGAAGCTTCCCTACATAGATACATTACATGAAGGAGGGATGACAAGCCCTAATTCACATAACGTACACTATGCAATGCATAAGAAGAGATGTGAAGCTCCCCCTACACACGTGTACCACATAAAGAAGAGATGTCAAGCTCCTCAATACAAGATACACTCAACATGAATCTATATGTAGAAGAGATGTTAAGCTCTCCTTGCATATAGGCAATACAAATCAAAACTTTTGTATTTATTTTCTTTAAACAAAATTTTGAGATACCAATTTTAAAACATTCAAATAAACATCTTGATATCAAAAGAGAGTATTTTTATTTTTAAGTATATGATTCAAATGAAATGACTATTTTCTATCATAAAGCAAGGGAGTGGAAATACAAATACCAATTGAAATATGAAAAACGAATTTTCTCCCCCTTTATGAAATACCAACAAAACACATGCATAAGCTTGTTTAAGAAACCAATTGAAAATTGAATCAATTGAAACAAAGTTGAAGCTCAAGCTTAGCATAAACAAAATATATATGTATGAAAAATTTAATATCAATCGAAATTGATACTATTGGAATTGAAAACATACATACATACAAACATATATGAGTATACAAGAAAGGTCAAAATTGATACCAATTGAAAGAATTTCAATGATACCAATTGAAACAACAATAATGATCAAGTGTATAACTCATATAACTACCACCCAATCATGTTCAAGTTTAAAATGATTTTCAATATAAAGCATACATGAGCATGATCGCCCATCCATCCGCCCGTGGATGGTAGGGGTTTTCAAAAAAATAGATTTGAAAATAAGCTTTGTTTGAAAAAACTATACCATATGAAGAATATCGCAACTAGTTATATGAAAAATTTTGTAAACTAGTACGGAATCCTTCAAGTAAGGAATAAAACAAAATTATTTTTCATAAACATGAAATCCACATGATAATCACACTCTAAGCCAATTAAGTATAAATATGACTCATGAAAACAAACACATGAGTATACAATAAATGTGAGTGTACAAATACAATGTGAAGATCGTAATCATGAAAGATGGACAATAAGCTCAATATTCCTTGAAACATGAAAACATGAAAATCATCAAAACTTATTTAATCTTCAAGGTATATGTATGTCCTATGCAAACTAAAGTATACATACATATCCAAACACAACGAGTCCACAAAGATATATGCATTAAGGCACGTGGCTCAAAACGAAGTTAAACAAAAATCATAAAACAATTCCAAAAAAAAAGGGAATTCAAATTTAAAATGCATGGATCATCAAAACTAGACTATACTAGCACATCTAATGGGTTCAAATAAGCATTCAAGCTCAAACATATATAGATTTATTTGTGGCCCACTATATGTACAAGTATATACCAAGTTTTAATGAAAACTAACATCTAAACATGTAATCAACGCATGAAGTATAAAAACAAATATGAATAAACATGAAAAACATAAACATGATTATTATTTAAATACACATGTTATTAGACCTATGATAAACATGATAGCTAAACAAATGGTGAGAACACAAAATAATAGTCCATATTAAACATGGGTGTCTCAAAAATGGCTATACATGCATGTCAAGGATCTAATAAACATGGCATTATCATAATAATCAATAAACAATGAAATATGCTATAAACAATGAATATGAAAAGTATGTAAATAAACGGGAGTAAAGGATTGTCACCAAAACCGAAGAAGCAACTCTCCTTGTCTCCAAAACATGGTGGTCTTCCCACCAAACTTCCCTTGAAAGTGATGCATCCAAATAATCTCCTTTAAGTACGGAACGCATCCACTCCAGGTACCGCTACTCTCACGTCATGTGAGAGCCCACACCTACATCATAAACAAGAAGGGTGGTCTTTGGTACCCACAACTTTTTGGGTCCATGGGGGTTAGTATCATTTCTAACCCAAACAAATTTATTTGCTAAATTTGAAACATGTATTCTATCATAGCAAAATTTAGCAAGGTGGCCCTTACGTCCACAATGTGTACAAGTGTACACATGAGCATACATAGTGTGATGGTGTCCGTGAGAAGCATGTGTATGCCGTGGAGGGTGTGCATGAATAATAGGAACTTGTTTCTTTCGAAACAAGGATTCCAAGCGTGTATGGCTTTTGGCACAATGGCTCAAAGTGGAGCCCAAACAAACAACCTTCTTCTTAAGCATGGATATATCATTATCAATCAAAGAAGAAGTGGCACATGCAATAGGTAAACTAGGTGAAGCTATCCTAGCATAGCAAACATGTGAATCAATTTTAATTTTTAAAGATTCATTTTTCTTAACACAAATATCTAATTCTTTTGTAATGAAAACAATTTCATTTTTCAAAGACTCATTCTCTTTTACAATAAAATCAATTTTTGAAGACAAAACTTTATTTTTCTTCAAAACATCATTACAATCATTTTTATTTTTCAAAAATTCATTTTCTTTTAGTGCAAGATCAAGTTGAGATTTTAATGAATCCCTTTCATTAGAAATTTCAACTTTCTCTTGCAAAACAATGTTAAGTTTAGAAATCAAATTTTTATTTTCATTGTTAAGGCCTAAACTTTTCTTTTTCAAAACATTATATTTTTCTATTAATTTTTCACAAACAATAGATAGTTCTCATTTAAAGCATGGGGATTAACAAATTCATCACATGAAGAACTAGAATCAAAACTATCTAGTTGAGTTTCCGATTGTACCTCAAGGGAGTCATTTCCTTGGATCATGAAGCATTGTGACTCGGATTCTCCACTAGATTCCTCCTCGTGTTGGATTGGCATTTGAAGCTCGGAGGTGGTGGTGGTTGTCAACTTGTTCCACACTGCAAAGGCGGAATCAAGATTAGAAACATGCATAAGATATTCTTTAGGTAGCGTGCTTCTAATGGCCCCAAGGGCTTGTGCATTGGCCCCTATATGCTTGTTATCACTAAGGAAGGATTCCTTGGTAATGACAAGGTGAACCTTATATCCTAGGGTTAGTAAATAAACGGACATCCTAGTCTTCCAAACAATGATGTTGGAAGGGTCAAACATAGGTGGGGTCATGAAGTCCATGGGTCCAAGCTATACGTGTGCAAACAAGCAAATGCAAATGATAGATTAGCAAACAAGGATCTCACTCCTAGGTTGTTAAACCTAAAGTATCAGGAGCGTAGGCTCTGATACCAATTGAAAAACACCTAGAGGGGGGTGCATAGGTGTAAGTGCTAATCTAGAAACTAAGTGCGCTAAATGCGGAAGCTTAAACAAATTTTGCAATCACACTTAATACAACCAACAAGTGTAGCCGAATTCCCTGTGAAGGGCTCTGGACTAACTCCTCTTGATTCCCCTAGATATGGGTTGAGGTGCTATATGAAGCTCTTGTGGTTAAGTACAAGTGAGGCACACACAAGCAAATCAAGCATATAAAGATGAACAATATGAAATAATGCAAGACACAAATGCAAGCAATAAGATATGAATGAATGAAAGATGCTTTGCACAAATAAAAGAGAGAGAAAGTTTAGAGGCAATGGATCAAACGCAAACACAATGATATGTTCCGAGGTTCGAGCCCCTAGCTCTACGCCCCCGCCTTCACCGAGAAGGATTTCTAATCCACTATCTTGTCCACCGAGGACTCCCACCGAGGGAACCTTCACCGAGAAGGATTTGTACAACCGGGAGTACCGAACTTCTCTCTCAAACACCGCCTCACAACCGAGGGGTAGGCCCGTAGCCAATACAACCAACAAACACCGAAGAGGGTTACAAACCAATACCACTCCGATCAACCTCTACCAAAGAGGGATACAATAATATAAGGAGGGTTTACAACTTTGGAGGTTTCCACAACCTCAAACAATCTCTCTTTTTCACAAAACAAGATCCTAATAGAATAGAATAGAAGATAGACTCAAGTGTGGAAAAAACAAAGTGTTTTGATCAAAGAAAATCTCTTGGGAAAATACCAAATTGATATAGAAATTAAGAACAAGAAACTAATTCCCAAAAACCTATTTTCTTTGAAAATGACAAAACACTTTAAAACAAATAAGATGGATCTTTTGGCACTTAAAACTCTTTTGAAAACTTGTAAAAACACTTCAGAAAAGTAGGAATTTTTGCTCTTGAAAATCTTAGCCAAAATCCCAAAGAAATGGGGTTTATATAGGCCAAACAGAAAACTAGCCGTTAGGCTGATCTGGCAGCCTGACAGGCTTGCGGTCGACCGGCCCGGTCGACCGCGAACGGTCAGAAATATGACCGTTGGGCAAACCGGTCGACCGCACGGCCGACCGCCCAGATACAGAGAGCAGACTTCTCTGCTCCGGTCGACCACCCAGATAAAGAGAGCAAGGCTCTCTGATCCGGTCGGCCGACCGGCCGACCGGTCCACTGTGCCAGCAGACGTGCATAGGTCTGTGCACGTCGGTCGACCGCCCAGTCGACCAGCGTGGCCTGTCAGCACAGTTCTGGGTCAGAAAAACATGTTAAAAATATTTTAATAAATCTAATAAAACTTGTAAAAATCCCCCAAAATAGTTTTATCATTTTGCATTGATATATAAACTTGTGATGAACATTTTAACTCAAATATCAAGCATATGAAACTATTTTTGTGTTTTATCATTTTTACCAAAAACCAAAACATGTATTTTATCAAACTTTGATTTTTCAATAAGGAAATCTGATTTTTCCTAAAACTCATGAATAGGCATATCAAAATAAGTTTGTCTAAGATATGAAGCATGTATGTATATCGAACACATCTAATATACATAAAAACCATTTAAACTTGTTTTGATCTAAACTATTCATGAAAGCCAAAATCCATAAAATGTGTGTGTTGGTGCACTTGAGCATATCAACTATACTAAGCTTTACACATGGATCTAAACACACTAAGCTAAAACTAGGATACCTAAGTCTTCTTGATGATCTTCTATCTTCAAGCCAACTCGATCCCAAATGTGATCCAGCGAGTGCAAAGGTATGATCTTGATGCTTGGGCACTCGAATCACCATGTGAAAACTTCCAAACTCCTCTTTTTGAAGCAATCACCAACTAATATCTTGTTTAATGATCTGAAACTAAAATCACAAGATTATTAGTAAACATAACTACATGAGTTAATCATCATCAAAACTAGAGAGGAAGGCCTCCGGGCCAACAATTATTAATTGCTTAAGAAATGTTTAGACTTGCATTCTAGGCATTTGTCTAATTACGTTTACTTTACAATTACTGTTGAAGAGAGCTGGAGACAAGGTACATATGCATAGCATGTAGTTTAGGAAACATTCTTGGGTGATATTTGCTTTTGAATGTTACTTTTCTATATCTTGCACACTTTGCACAATTAACTCTAAGGGCAAAACCCAATTTAAGATAAGGGGGGAAGTCATTACCCTTCCTTAGCCCACAAACCATCTCCAAGCACGCACAACCTAAACCTAAGTAAAATCTAATAGACGTTGGCCTTAGGGACATCTCGAACTCACTAGGAGATTATCCTAAAGAGGGAAGGTGTTGGAATTTGACTCCTGCCAAATCAGTGTCTAGGAAGGGGATTGAGGGCCGAAAGACCGAAGAATGGTGGTTACTTAATTAAGGAACGTCTTTGACGGATAACCTCCCACCAATTTTGCCCTGACCTGGCTGATTAGCTTGTGGTCAAAGTCTACATTATACCTCATGTGGACAATCAACCAGTTAGGAGTTGTCTAGGTCGAGGATACCTTAGACTAGGCTTGGTTGATTACTCTTGTTGACTATTGGTAAACTTGTTTGTGATTGTGATTGTGTTTGTGTATGCAAGTGTGGTCAAGAGACCCAAATTCATCTAGGTTGACTAGAAACACATCACCACCCAAGTTTGAACCAAGACCAGATCCAGTAATGGCTCAATCAACATCCTTGCAGGATAGGTTCTACCCCATTAGAACCTCACTTCCATCTTGCATTCTACTTCCATCGGTTGGTGAATACAATTTTGAGCTCAAGCCTCAATTCATCAATACACTCCCCAAGTTTCATGGTTTAGAGTCCGAAGATGCTTACTTCTTCATAAGAGAATTTGAGGAAATATGTCTAATGATGAAAATCCCACACCTTATAGACGATGCTATTAGGTTGAGATTTGTCCCTTTTGCACTTAAGGACCTAGCAAAGAAGTGGCTTTACAGCTTAGCGGCCGGTTCTATCACATCTTGGGATGATTTCATCAAGGTCTTCTTGAAGAAATTCTATCCAATTCATAAGACCGATCTCATTAGGAAGACAATCATGCAATTCAAGCAAGAACCGAGTGAACCGTTCTGGAGGTACTTTGAACGCTTTAAAGACCTCCTTGTCCAATGTCCACATCATGGAATAGAGAAATGGTGACAATACCAAATTCTTTATGACGGTTTAGACTATTCCACCAAAACCCTCTTAGAAAGTATATGCCAAGGGGGTTTCTTGCAGAAGGATGAAAATGAAGGATGGGATTTGTATGAAAATCTAGTTGAGAAGACCATCCAATGGGAACCCACTAGTGAGACCTCTAGGAATCCTAACTCCATCTCTTCAAAGGAGGTCTCCATTCTATCGAATCATCCATCGCTAATGAAGCTAAGTTAGCTAACCTAGCTAGAAGACTGGAAGCTCTAGAAACGAAGGAACCAAGTCCAGTCAATCAAGTCAGCCCAAACCAATTTTCAACCCCGGGCTGCTCTTACTGTCAAGCCATGAATCATGTGTTCGAGGAGTGCCCTGTGTTTCAGGCTCTGCAACCCTACCATGAACCGATGAATGCGGCCTTTTCAAGGCCGAACAATAATCCTTACGCACCAACGTACAATCCTGGCTGGAGAAATCACCCTAATTTCTCATGGAGCCAAAATAACAATGACCATTCACGATCAAATCATGCTAGCCACTTCCATCATGCCAATAATTCTTCCAATCATCAACCCAACTTTTCCAACTTCCATAATAATTCTCCCAACCATCCACCTAACTTTTCAAATTATCAACAGAACTTTCCCAACCAAGCTCCACAATCCTCCTTCCAGAATCCTCAACTAAAAAGGAGAATGACTGACTTTGAAAGAAACATGGAAAGATATATGAAATCAAGATTCTCTCATGCAAACTATACAGACGTTATAGGTTCAAATGAGTCAACTAGCCACTCCACAGAATGAAAGACAAGAGGGTACCCTGCCTAGTCAGCCTATAACCAATCCGAGAATTCTCAACAAGCTCATTTAGCTGAGGATAATTCATTAAATCAATATAATGCAGTTCATACATTGAGGTCAGGAAAGAGAGTTGATAATCAAGTGTCAACACCAACCCATCCCATTCAGCACAACCACAATCAAGCATCAACCTCATCTAATCCAAATCCTTCCAATTCTGACGAATCTGAAAAGATAAGTCAGCCAATCAGGTGCACCAGCCTATAGTACCATTTCCTAATAGGCTGAAAAACAACAAGCAAAATCCACACATGGCAAGATAATTGAGATATTTAATGAAGTGAAGATAAATGTGCCACTTCTTGATGCCATCTAACAAGTCCCTTCCTATGCTAAGTTTCTTAAGGACATGTGCACCAAGAAGAGAAAGACTAATGTACCAAAAAAGGTTTTCTTATCCACTAACATTAGTGAGCTACTATCGGGTCCGATCCCTGTCAAGTACAAGGATCCAGGTAGTCCCACCATTGCCTGCACAATAGGACAAGCCGAGATTAGTCGTGCACTTCTTGACTTGGGGCTAGTATCAACTTGCTTCCATTCTCAGTTTATCAACAACTCGGGTTGGGCGATCTTAGTCCAACTCGAGTCACCATCCAACTGGCTGACCGTTCTGTAAAAGTTCTAAAAGGGAGATTAATGATGTCCTGATCCGGGTAGGAGAGTTCATTTACCCTGTCGATTTCATAGTTCTGGAGATACAACCTGTGTCCAATTCCAATCATAGGGCTCAAACTCCTGTTATCCTAGGGCGACCATTCCTTACTACTGCTAATGCCATCATCAATTGTAAGAATGGGTCTATGAGGCTAACCTTTGGGGACATGACTAGAGAAGTCAATGTCTTCAATCTAGGAAAATAACCCCGCGATATCGAGGACCAAACATTTGAAGTCAACCTAATTGAGAACTTGACAAGTGAACATGGGGAAGAATTGAAATTAGAAACAGAGTGTGACTTCAGGTTAGAGTCTGACGACTTTAATCTTGATCAGGTTGTAGATTCTGCTGTGAATTGGGCCTCGAACCCTATTTCACCAATAATGGAGCCAACAGATTTGACTAGTCCTTCCAGTGAGCCTTCCTCTTCCTTAGAATTGAAAGCATTACCTGCGCATCTCAAGTACGCCTATCTAGGCGAACAAGAGACCTTTCCTGTCATCATTGCCTCACATTTAAATGACGGGGAAGAAGATCTTAAAGCTATTCTAAGAAAACATAAGGAAGCCATTGGGTGGACTATGACCAATATAAAGGGATTAAGTCCAACCATCGTTCAACATCGCATTCATCTCAATGAAGACGCCACACCTAAAAGAGACTCGCAGCGTAGGTTAAACCCTATAATGCAAGAAGCTGTTCATGCTGAAATTGTCAAACTCTTAGACAATGAGATAATTTATCCTATTTCTGATAGCCAATGGGTCAGTTCTGTCCACGCGGTTCCAAAGAAGTCCGGTTTCACCGTTGTGGAAAACGAGAACAAGGAGTTGGTCCAAACTCGACTTCCCACGAAGATCCGAGTTTGCATCGACTATAGGAAGCTGAATGCTGCAACTCGTAAGGACCATTTTCCACTTCCCTTCATTGATTAAATGCTTGAACGTTTGGCGGGTCACGAGTATTACTGTTTCTTGGACGGTTACTCGGGGTATAATCAAATGCCTATTGCTCCTGAGGACCAAGAAAAGACTACATTCACATGTCTATTTGGGACATTTGCTTATCGTCGAATGCCTTTCGGCTTATGCAATGCCCCAGCAACGTTTCAACGTTGCATATTGAGTCTTTTCTCTGATATGGTAGAACGATTCTTAGAGATCTTTATGGATGATTTCTCCATCTATGGAGATTCATTCACTCAATGTCTCCAGCATTTAGAACTTGTCTTCCAACGTTGTGCTGAGAAAAATTTGACATTGAACTGGGAGAAATGCCACTTCATGGTAAAATATGAAATCGTCTTAGGACATGAAATCTCCAAGAAAGGAATTGAAGTGGATAGAGCCAAAATCGAGGTTATTGCTAAGCTTCCCATGCCCAAATGCGTTAAGGACATTAGATCCTTCTTAGGACACACTGGTTTCTACCGAAGATTTATCAAGGATTTTAGCAAAATTGCTAGACCCTTGACTAATCTGTTAGCTAAGGATGTGTCCTTCACTTTCGATATTGAATGCATGAATTCTTGGGAGAAACTTAAGAGAGAGCTTATTTCTGCACCAATCATATCTGCACCGGATTAGTCTAAGCCGTTCGAGATCATGTGCGATACTTCCGATTTTGTCATAGGCGCTGTCCTAGGACAACGCATTGATAACAAGCAGCATGTGATTTACTATTCTTGTGGGACTCTCAACGATGCTCAATTGAACTACACTACGACTGAGAAGGAATTCTTGGCAGTAGTGTTTGCCTTAGAGAAGTTTCGTCCCTACCTACTAGGGTCCAAAACCACCATTTCACCGATCATTCTGCACTTAGGTACCTCATGATGAAGAAAGATGCCAAGGCCTGACTCATTCGTTGGATCCTCCTTCTTCAAGAATTCGATCTTGAGATTCGAGATAAGAAAGGCGTAGAAAATGTCGTTGCTGACCATCTCTCATGGATCCCTAATTCTCCATGCAACGAATTACCCATAAATGAGGATTTTCCTGATGAATATCTCTTAGCTATCTCTAGGGAACCTTGGTTTGCGGATATAGTGAATTACTTTGTCACAAACCAAACTCCGTCTCATTGGTCCAAAAATGATGTATATCGGTTCTTATCCCAAGTCCGGTATTTCTTTTGGGAGGAACCGTCTCTTTTCAAGTACTGTTCTGATCAAATTATTATGAGATGCATTCCCGATAAGGAGGTTAAGAGTGTTCTATCTTTTTGTCATGAACTTGCATGCGGTGGATACTTTGGTCCCCGCAAGACTGCTGAAAAAGTGCTACAAAGCGGGTTTTATTGGCCCACTTTGTTCAAGGATGCTTATGAATTTTGCAAGACGTGCCCTAGATGCCAAATGGTAGGAAGGATTTCAAAACGAAATATGATGCCCCTCAACCCATTCTAGAAATAGAACTCTTTGATGTTTGGGGCATCAACTTTATGGGTCCATTTCCTAATTCATTTGGAAACCAATACATATCGGTTGCTGTGGATTATGTGTCCAAATGGGTAGAAGCGATTCCTTGTAAAACTAATGATAACGAAGTTGTCATAAAGTTTTTGAAAGAGAACATTTTTTCACGCTTCGGAACCCCTCGTGCTATCATCAGTGATAATGGCACTCACTTTTGCAATAGATCTTTTGAAGCTCTTATGCGAAAGTATGCCATAACTCACAAGTTGTCCACACCTTATCATCCTCAAACCAGTGGGCAAGTTGAGATATTCAATAGACAAGTTAAGCTTATCTTGGAAAAAACTGTAAACCAAAACCGGAAAGATTGGTCCATCAAACTTGTAGATGCCCTATGGGCCTACAGGACCGCTTTCAAGACGATTCTAGGAATGTCTCCTTATAGGTTTGTCTATGGCAAACCTTGTCACTTGCCCGTTGAGTTAGAGCACCGAGCCTTATGGGCAATCAAGCAGTTGAATTTCGACTTGACTAAGGCCGATGACCTTCGAAAATTACAAATTTTCGAATTAGAGGAATTGAGAAATGAGGCCTATGAAAATGCTAGGATCACTAAAGATAGAGTCAAGATTTTTCATGATAAAACATCATAAGAAAAACTTTGTCCCCGGACAAAAAGTCTTACTCTATAATTCTAGGCTTCACCTTTTTCCAGGAAAATTGAAATCAAGATGGACTGGGCCATTCGTTGTAAAAATCGTGTATCCACACGGTGCAGTTGAGATCAGTGACACCAAGAATGGAAATGACTTTAAGGTAAATGGTCAACGCCTTAAACCTTTCTTGGAATCGGTGCCGGTAAATGAAACGGCTATGGGTCTTTTTGACCCAGTGTATCGATAACTTTCCTCTTTCCTATTCTATTTCATGCATATATACATTTCTTTCATACATTGGGGACAATGCATGAGATAAGTGTGGGGGAGGGTTCTAACATGACTGATAAAAAAAAAACTTTTTGAAAGGTTAGAACAATATTTTAATATTTTTTTATAAGAATAGGAAAATCATAATTAGGATTTCTTATACTTGGTCAAAGTCAGATAACTTGTTTGATGTTTAGGGTTAGGAAGAAAATTTGTGAAAGTAATTTAGTCTTGATATTTACCTTGATGAAATATGCACACTAAATACACTTACACACTTAGGGTTTAAAACAGAGACTCTTATGCCTTATAAAAAAAATATTATGAAAAAAAAGAAATATAAACAAATCTAATTATTGATTAGGTAGGTGCTTTGGCCTAAGCAAGCCTTGGTATTTATGTAAAAGATAATTAGATAAGTTTAAAAAAAAATGTATACACATAAATCCTCTGATTAAGCTGGGTATTTATGCCTCATGAAGCATAAGTATTCACGCCTAAAAGGGGTACATCTTATAAATAAAAACTTTGGTTTTGTGGCCTTATCTGCTCGAGTGTTTAAGTCTTTAGGGGTGTTTTCTCACCTGGTGCCCTAAAACTGTCCGATTTGAGTGTCACCGACTGAATGCTCGTTACATGGGCAGATTAGAAAGCCTAATGAAATCTAGGAATAAATTTCACCAAAAAATTAATATAAATGAGGCATAGGAATTAATGTTAAAGAACCTTAGTCAACTTCACAGTCACGATGGTGCATAGACTCAGGGTAAATTAATAGACTAGATGAGAAGTACAATTTGACTCCTTACTTTAATTGAGACATGTTTTTGAATAAAGACTGAGTTTCGGAATGAAAAATTTGATATTCCTATAGATTACTTAAAGCCTTACAAATATACTTCAAATATTTTTTCTTTTCAAAATGCTTTTCGAAAATACTAACTTATTTTATCTTTCTTTTTGGATTTTGTGGGTGCAATCCACTGAAAACCCTCACGAGACAAAACTCGTCCTCTAGGGGTAACCTAGAGGTTTAACGGCTTGTTGCACATGCTCAGTGCAATCGAGTGACCTGCGAAAGTGGTTTAATAATTGATTAGAATTAGTCTGATGTTTTGCTCGAGGGCGAGCAAAAGATAAGTGTGGGGGTGTGATTAGTCACATATATTGCATTTACATTGTCACCTTACCATACTTTTTAGCTAATAATCCTATTAATAAGTCTTCTTTTTCTTTGTTAAATGTAGGCCCAAGTGCTAAAAGAAAGAAAAGAGAAACAAGGCCAAAAGCCCACCAAATTCTGATTTAATTCAGAATAAATTCAAAATTAAGGAATCATGGCAAAATCTTGGCATATCAAGAGGTTGAGAAGAATCCTCCTTGAATCAAGCGATTGAAGCCAAACAATCAAAGGCTGTTTCGTCAACTTTTGGAGCAGAAACAAGAAACCAGAAGAAGATACGGGAAATTCACCAAACCAGGGGAGCCAGCCAACTGGGTGTGGCCACCTGGCCACACCAGGGCCGCGGAAACGCGGCCCAAGCTGCGTTTCCGTGGCCTTGTTACATCAGTTGGGGGAGCGTTTGCTCCCCAATCTTCCCGGGATCCTCCCCTTTTGGTTTTTCCCTATAAATACCAGTTTCAACAGAGCAAAAAGGAGCGAAGACTAGGATTAGAATTTGTGTTTATTTTCTAAGGATTTAGGCTCTTGTTAGCTAGCACAAAAGTTGTATTTTTGTTTTTCAATTTGTAGTCTAGCATAAATACTTATGAGAGAGGAATTGAGTGCTTGTACTTGAAGATTGAAGTGACAGCAATACAAGAATCGAGCCACATTTTCTTCCATTCTTATTTCGATATGTCGTGCATTTTTACTTGCTTTCTTCTTTGTTTTCCATGAGTAGCTAGATCGATTTTCTGGGCTCACTATTGTACCTCTCTTCAATTCTTCTTCTCCTCTGATTTTAATGAAAAAGACCCAATGAATCATTAGCATGCCTTACTTAAAGCCTTTCTTCTTGAAAGTGTTCTTGAAGGCACATGAGGATGGGTTTGGATTTTTAAACTCGTACTTCTTTTAAGAGCGTTTCTTGAACTGTTTTTATTTCATACTTGCTTCTTCGCGCTTGATGATTTAACATCCGATTCAAAACGATTTCTAAAAGAAAAGAGTGAACTCTTCCATTCATCTTATGTGCTTTACTTCAAACTTTCTAAAATCAACTTTAAGTTTTGCCTATGATCCAGTTGAGGCATTTAGGATTTCAATAGAAGAATGAACGATTGAGTAGTGAGATAGTGAGCCTAGATTTTCTTCCTTATTATAATCAACAAAACAATTTTCGAGCTTTTTAAATCACCTTCTCCAAAGCCTTCTCTAAAGTTGCAATTTCTCTTTTAATCATCTCTTTCTTGCCATTCTCTTTTTTCATTAAAAAAAACGAACACAATTCTTTATTTTTAAACGAATCACCGAAAAGCTTCCATCGCATTCCTCCTCGTGGACACGACCCGTTAGCCACAAGCTACACGGTAAATTCTTAAACTCTTTGATTGTTCTATCATTATAGCAATCAGCCGACCAAGTAATGTCGCGTCTTTTGAATAGCGAAGACAAGAGCTAAACATTCCTTCTCAATAGGGTTATACCGGGACTCAGCTCCTATTAGAGTCTTGCATAGATAGTAAATGGCTTGTTCATGGCCATCATCATTCTTTTGAGCAAGCAGAGGTCCAAGAGAATGATCCATAGCTTTTACATAGAGCAGGAATGATTTTCCTGATGTGGGAGCTACTAGGACTGGAGGTTTAGTGAGGTATCTTTTGATATCCTAGAAAGCTTCCTGACAGGCTTTATCCATACAAAAGAAATGCCCTTTTCTAGAAGCTGGGTGAATGGTTGACAATGACCTGAGAGATTTGCGGTGAATCTTCTGATATAGGCCAACCTACCTTGCAGACCCCTGAGTTCTTCGAGATTCTTAGGTGAGTGCATGTTCTGAATAGCTTTGACCTTGTCTGGTCAAGATGAATTCCTTTCTATGTGATAATAAATCTTAGGAACTTGCCACCTGAAACCCCCAAGAAGGACTTTGTTGGGTTGATTTTCAGCTGATGGGCTCGCATTATATCGAACATTGTCTTTAGGTCACGAAGATGATCATTCTTATCGCGACTCTTGATAGCAATATCGTCGACATAGCATTCCACCATTTTTCAGAGGTAGCTATGGAAAATTGTACTATCACACGTTGATAAGTTGCTCCTGCATTCTTTAATTTGAAGGGCATCACAGTATAGCAGTATACTCCCAATGGCGTCCTGAATGAAGCATGTTTCTCGCCCTCTGGGTACATCTTGATTTGATTGTACTCTGAGAAGCCATCCATAAAAGACATTCTCTCAAAGCCACAGGTATTGTCAATCATGATGTCAGTGATAGGCAATGGGAACTCGTCTTTAGGGCAGGCTGCATTAAGATTATGATAGTCAATACAGACCCAATTTTCCCATTCTTTTTAAGAACGGGAACAATATTAGCAACCCAATCCGGATGTTGCTCTTCCCGTAAGAAACCACATGCGATGAGTTTATGGACTTCAGCTTCAATAGCTTCCATAATGTCAGGGCGAAACCGTCATTGTTGTTGTTTCACTGGCTTGACATCAAGCTTAATGTTTAACCGATGAATGGCTATTTACGGATCAAGACCGGGCATATCTTCGTAATTCCATGCAAAGACATTGATATACTCTCGTACGATCGCTATCAATTATTCTCTTTCTGTAAGTGATAAACCCTCACTTATAGAGATGGGTTTAGGGTTATCCTGACTACCCAAATTAACCTGAATCATCCTGTCCTCCGTAGGCGGCTTACGTTGTTCGAATCGCTTTTCCCTCTGGAAATCAAGTTGCTGAGACCACGGTTCAGCGTCAAACGTTTCAATAGCCTCCTCGTGCTCCAATTGATTGATCGAAGTCATATTGACGGAGAGATTCTTGAAAAGCATCCCTGTACTAACATCTGACTCCCACTCAGATGAAAAGGTAGAATGTGACAGGATTGATTCGTTGTCTTTGGATTGAAACGGAGTAGGAGTAGGAGGTGTAACATATCACAACCCTCTGTGTGTTTTATCATAGTAATTTGCCGGCTTCCCTTTTGGCATGAAATTTCATAGAAAACCGCGTCGTCTCTGAAGTTTAAACCTTTCCCATGCTGTAGGTTGTATCCCATTTTTTGCATCATAAGGTGTGCTGATCATGCATAATGGAAAAATTATAGGGGCTCTGAGTCTGAACTTGAATCTATGACTGCAGACCTTCATAGTTGGGCCCTACTGAATACTATCGGCGATTGACTCCTTTTGGATGGAGGGACCACAAAGTCAGACCCTTCTCTACACTCTACAGGTGTACTTGTCATGCTTAGTACATGCAAAGGCATGTGTAGGAGCTATTGTCGATAGGTTCAAATAATTCGACACTCAGGATAATCAAAAGTAACATTCTCATTAATTACCCTTTCATCATCATCCCCAATGGGATTATTACATTGAGGATTATTAAAATATGCTACAATTGGTTCACAAGCAAAAGTAGCTAGTGTGTCTTCTTCAGACTCCGAATTTGCTTCATTGCCACTATCTTCGTCTTCAGGCAATGATTCTTTTGACACTTTATTAGCTTCCTGATATAGGAGAGCATCAGTAAAGTAATTTTCTCCCCTTTGAACGGTTATTTTTTCAGCAAACACCGTTCGTACCATTGTATTGTCTTCTACATACTTGAAGCACTAGTGCAGAGTAGAAGGAACGATCCAGTTAATATGGATCCAAGGTCGTCCAAGCAATAAGTTGTATGATGTATCAGCGTCAATGACGCAACATATTACTTATTATTTCGGGTCTCTGATTTGAAACTGGAGTCGAATCTTTCCCAGTGGGTGGCTACTCCTTGCATTAAAACTGTATATCGTAGTAGTTGTTACAGATAGCCGATAAAGCGGTATCCCAAGGAAGTAGAGCAGCCTTTTGGGAATGATGCTGAGTGCGGACCCTGGATCAACCTGTATCCTTTCGATGCACGTTGAGCCGATGTATCCAGTATAGTATAAGGGTCGATGGTGTTTATTGTCCTTGAGGAGCATATCCTCGGCTGTGAAAGTGATAGCAGGTATTTTTGACTGTACATGATGACATTTAGAACGCAAAGATTGACTATCATCTCTAGGGATTTCTGGCATATATGTCAGAAATGATTCTGAATTAGCTAGTGCGTCCCTGAGTGCCTCTCTTATCTCTTTCGAGAGATAAAGTAGCTCGTGTATGGTAACATGAGCTGGAATATTAGCCAGCTGGGCCAATATATCAAAGCGGAAACGAACATCAAGTCTCAGGCCTGAAGGTCTCTTCAAGACGCGGTCAAATCGGACTTCTTTTTGCTTTTCTTTTCCTGAAGTCGGGGCTGAAGCTAGAATATTTCTACTGACGTCGTTATCTGTTGTTTCTCGTCAGTAGTTTTCTCATAATATTTTAAGTATGATTTCGCAGACCGAGTACCTGCTGGTTGAAATGCATCAGCCTGTACCATGAAAGTATGCATCTCGTTTTCAGAATCGCTAAGAGAAGCTATCGTTATGTTGTCATCATCTGGCAAAATAGAGACAACTTTGCAGGATTTCCTCTTTGACGTGGATTTCTTTGAATCCTATTGTTTGTCTTGGGCGAGGTCTGGGTGCACCCACATGATTTTCCTAGTTTTCAATGTCAAGAGAACAAGACCTTTAGCCTCTTGCTGTTTAGCTAAAGGATTATTTATCTCCAGTCGTGCCTTAGGGATTGGAGGAGATCCTTCAGGGACTGTGACCTTTGGCATAGTGCCGAATTCGAGAGTCACCATGTTTGCTGTGACTTTCTTTTGTTCTGACTTTAAAGTTAGAACCCTGGCGTCAACTAAAGCCTGAATTTTATCCTTAAGAATAAAGTATTTGTTGGTAGGATGATGAACAATCATATGGAAAAGACAATAATTGGGATCGTTTGTGCGTCCCACTTCATTAGGGTGTCGAGCCTCCGATAGTTTCAACTTATTCCCCTTTTAGAGTAAATGGACTATTGTAACCACCTGCTCATTTTTGAAGAGTATTGCTTCGGAGGGAACTTAAACTCCTTGTTATTGACGCCGCTCTTCTTGGTATTCGGAGGAGTATCCCCTGACAACTCCACGGACATGGTCTCTTTCCTTTGGCTTGGGAAGATTGTGCCATCTCGTCGTGCCCTTTATTATTCGTACCCCATTTGCCTTTGGGTGTAGATGGCTCAAACTGTTTAGCCGACTTCTCAGCTATTTCGGCTTGCTCGATCAGTTCTTTCCATGTATGGGCCTTGACAGCTCCTATACGAATCTCCACTTGGTCCAGAAAGTTATGCCTACATGTTTGCAACAACATAGGCAATGGCATCCCTGCTGGACACATCAGAGATAAGTTTCTGAACCGTTTGATGTAGTCACGAATAGATTCTCCTTTTTTCAGCACAGTGGAGAGAAGTTTATCCATGGTTACCTTAGTGTCATCCTCGTAAAAATAAGAGAGAAACCGAGTTTCTAGATCGATCCAGGAACTAATGGAGCCTGGTGGAAGGCTTTTGAACCTGTCAAAGGCTACTCCTTTGAAAGTACCAATAAACTATTTGGCCATAATAACATCGTTATCTATGACATTATCAGTCTGAGACCCGAAGTAATAGATATGCTGGTTTGGCGAGCTTTTACCATCATACGTATGTAACGTAGGTGGTTTAAATTTTGGCGGATATGGCACTGAGTCCCATTCAAGTGGGTAAGGACGAGTCATGCCTGCCTTCTTCAATTCATCCCTCTGAGCTAGGGATGCGATCTGAGCTTGGATGCCTTTAAGAACTTCAGCATAGATGGAAGAGCTTTCTTTTGATTTCTCAATCTTAGGTTGCTCATCATCATTATGCTCTTCCTCATTATGATTATTTTCGGTATCATTATTTTTCCAGTTAGTGAGGAGTTGAGCTAGCATTTGTTGGATGTTGTCCAAGGCTTCTTGCTGGGCCTTAGAAGTCTGCTCTTGAGCTTCCATCTGCCAGCGGAGGTCATCATTGTCGATATCGGCCATATGCACTGATACTCTACCCGTTTGTACCGAGCTGACCGTTGCTGAAGAGGCATACCCACTAGCTTCTCTTTCATCGTCAGACATTGGAATAAACTTTTCAATGGTTTAGGTGATATCACCCCAGTTGAAGAGGACGGCTGCTCATAGTTATAGGGTATTGCTACCCTAGATCTTGTGCCTCAGACACACCTTCCTCTCCTACTAAGACTTGGCCTAAGCTAGGGCTATGGTCTGAGTCTGGAGAACTGAACGAAGGAAAATTAGCATCACGCCGCCCTTGTCTGCTCCTGAGCGGTTCACGTCCCCTTCCTATCATGTTGACGGATGCAGAGGGTAGATCTGGTAGGTTTCGTGGTTTGTTCTTTTTGTGATGCTTGACAGGGGCTCGAATTGATAGTCGGTCGAAAATCGACTGTTGAACTGGAAGAGTGACGGCACTAGTCCTATTCGGCAATTACTGAATGGACCATCACCAACTGACATCCTACTTGTTCACAGCCAGAGGGAGAGGTATAGAGTAACTCTAACTTCCGTTTGTTAGTTCGGAACTCTTATAGATCGGTGTTAACCAAGCTTACACGATCTTGCTTGGATACTTGAAGAGATTGTTCAGGCTAGAGACCTCTAGCCTTGAGATTTCTGTTTTTAGGTGATTCAAAAATCACCTTATTAACTTCGCTTGGCAGAGTTATACGTGTAGCTCCGCCACCAGGAGCGAACTTAGGATCAGAAGATTTTGGGAGCGAAGTCATGGTGACTTTGCTTTTAGCACACAGTGGTGCTTTATTCTCTACCTTGCGGCGAAGGTAGCTAGCGCTGCAGAGTGCTTCAGTTCCAGCTTCACGGCTAAAGTACTTAGCACTGCAGAGTGCTTCAGTCTTGCGGCTAGGAATTTTGGTAGTGCTCTTAGAGATTAACATGGTGTTATCTATGCCGTCAGTATTTAAGGACGCTGCCTTAACTTCGCTTGTAAAAGTGAGGTTAGCACTGGGGGCCAATGCTTCCGAGTTGGGTGAAGATAGCGATACTAACTTAGCCTCGTGTCTAACATCGGGAATGCCGTTGAGATTTAAGTGGATCTTGCCCTTGTCTTCGCGTGAAACACGTAGTTGTGCTGGAACTTCGCCTGAAGCTTCACGCAGAGCTTTCTGCTTCGTCCTCTACACACGCATGCTCTGAGTAGTCTTAGGTTAACCGAGGACTTGTCGGGCTTCGCGAGAGACACTTTTAGCCTCGCTTAAGGCTGAGGGGTGTTGAAATGAAGTTCGCCCCCTTGTACTCGCAGTTGCTAAAGTCTTGGGTGATTTTTGCTTTGTCGCCACTGGAGTTTTGGCCACAGAGACCTTCCTGTGCTTCCATGCGTGGAGCACTGGGCTACCCCCAGAGAGTAGCTCTTTGAATTTTTCTTCATCAAAGTGAATGACCAAGTTTTTGACGACAACGGCTCAAGATTCTGACCATTGCATTGGACATTATCTCCTTATTGTGGAAGATGACCTTGTTCCCCAGCGGAGTCATCATCTTATCTTCCATTGAAAATTCATCAGGAAAATTTATAAAAAGAAGAGTTGAGGAGCGAAATTATAAGTAACTAAAAGGAAATTACAGGTAGATCTCCTCTGAGATTTGTGGGGAAGTATCCCGCTAGAAATATGATCAGTACGCGATCACTTTATCCCTTTGACGATGCAATCGATCAGATGGTCACACTGCCTCCTAATAGGATTTCCTTCTCACTTGGTTCTAGAAATCGAGGATTTGGAAGCAGGAGAACAAGAGAACACTTTTACTAAGAATCTCTTCTTGAATTTTTAGACAATCTCTTCTTTCTATCCAGCTAGCCCCTCTTTGGCTCAGCAAGGGACTATTTATAGCCAAAATGGGGTGTAACCCCCTTGAATTCAGTAAGGCTGAATCAGTCTTTAGCTTCGCGTGAGGTTACAAATGAACTTGCGGCGAAGCTACTTGCGAGCTTCCGACGAAGCTAGAGAGTTCGTGCGAAATCCATCTCACCGTCATGGCTTAATTGTCTCCACTTAATGTGGGACGAAGTGGGCGGGTGTAACCGCCCACTTAAAGTAGTGTTAATCCCACTAAGTTAGTGGGGTTCACCCATTAATCCCTCATGGGATTTTAAAACGGTCAATTTGATGACCTGGTAAAGCTCGTTGCGGAGCTAAATCATGTGAAACTAAGACTTAGCTCAAAGCTTCAGGCGAAGTTATGTTCGTAGCCTCATGCGAAGCTAAGACTTAGCTCATAGCTTCAGGCGAAGTTATCTTCTAAGCCTTGTGCGAAGCTAAGACTTAGCTCATAGCTTCGGGCGAAGTTATCTTCAAAGCCTCGTGCAAAGCTAGACAGCCCATGGTGGAGCTGAACTATCTCTTCCTTCTAGCAAACCTAGGGATAAAGCTTTTAGCATGAAACTCTTGGATCAGCCTCTGGCGGGGCTAAATGGGAAGCTTCGTGCGAAGCTTATGGCTTCGCCCTTTTAGCGATCCTCGATTAGACCTGGCTTTATAAACCTGCTTTGGCTTCTCTTCAAAGACAACTTTGGCCTATTGTCTACTTTACTGGATCAATAGAACCTAAGTTGTTACCTTGTCCATGGTCCTCAGCTTTTCTGTGACTTGTCTTTTGTAAATGTCGATAAGTTAGACATCGTTCAGACCGGTTGAAGAGAAATCTGAGAGTTTTGTCTTTTTTAGAGTGTCAACACTATTTTCACTACTTCTGCTATTTGTATTTCTAATGAAAATAATGTTGTTAAAGAACTTAATCATATGCGTTATGATAATCTTATTGACTGGATTTGCATGTTTCAATCTGCATAATGGGATTCTGAAAAATATCATACCATGGAATCACACTATCATGCCTATGCTATCAATTTTCTAGAAATCAATTTTCATGCTATTAATCTCATACTATTAATTTTGATCCATCACATGAGCACAATATTCTAAAAAGCGATTTAAGTACGTGTGCGATCCGGGAGCGCATAATGCTTAAACGGTTTTAAACAGTGATTAAACGGATTATACATTTTATTATCATTTTAATATATTATAATGTTATGATACTTAAAACATGCAAATATGAATTCTATAAACTCCTAAAAAAGCATAAAAGATAAAGAAAATATAACTTAAAAAATTAAATTGCTAGTACTAAAAGGAATTTAAAAATTAATAATATCAATCAATTCAAAGTACATCAACGTACCTCCACCTCCAACAACTATAGTAAAAAAAATATTTTTTAAATGAACAAATATATGTATTTCTTTAAAAAAGCAACATACTTCTAACAACTTTGTTCACTGCTAGATGCAACTGCAAATGATGTACAACTCTATCCTTCTCATGCTTGAGGCATTCCTCAGCCTATTAAAAGAAATAAAGACTATTGGTAAGAACCTGGGTAAAATAGGTGCACGTGAAGAGGGGAGAAAAGCTGACCAAGGGGAGGTCGCCGTCGATGCAAGAGGTGTTGCCGTTGATGCTTTGCTGCTAACCAGAGAGCTGATCGTAGGAGGAAGTCTTTGTCAGTAAAAAGGGAGGTCGTGGTGGGAGGATTAATGATTAGCCTCTATTTTTGCATATAATTTTATCACATCCGCATATTTATTTGATATAAAATTCTGCTAATAAAGTTTTGCATACTTGATCCTAGGTCCATGGTGTGCAAATGAAGAAGAAGACCCTAAATCAAATTTAATGGGTGATTAAAGGCCTACCAAGTAGCCATTGACCTTAGAAAGGAGATTTTGTCAGCCCAGGGCATCAAATCCAGAAACCAGAAGATTCACCTGACAGGGGACAGATAAGACGACAAGCTGCCAGAAGCCAGGCGTGCGCCGCCCTGGCAGGACTGTGGAAACATGGCCTGGGCCGCGTTTTCGCGGCCGTGCGGGCACGGGCGCGCACGCACGGGCTTTGGGCCAGGGGTTGTCCCCTGGCCCCTTTCCCCTGGTACCTATAAAACCCCCTGGGGTCTGAAGAGAGGCAGATCCAGAGTTTAGAGTATTGTTGTTATCTTATTTTTAGGATTGTAGTTGTTATTTCTTTCTTCTTCTAGTTTTAATTTTAGCCATTAGAGTGAAAGAGAGAGAGAGTGTGTAAGAGTTGTATTTGAAGGGTGACAAGCTAATACAAGTAATTACTTCTCTTTCTTCTTTCCATTTACTTGTGTTTTCTATTTGCTTTTACTTTCTTGTTTTAGTTTAACTCCTTTTCTCTTTACTTCTTTTCTTTTATTGTTTCCTTTACTATCATGTCTAACTAACTCTTTCATTGCATGGCTAAGTAACTACTAACCCACTAACCTCTAACAACTTGATTGATAAACCCAAATGAGTCAATAGTATCAAATAAGCCTTGTACAAACAAGCTATGATATCTTAAGACGAGGGTTCTAACTCTAACTTACTTACAAGTATTAGCCCTCTTATATTTCATGCTTAACGGTTTTTGATGATCTATAGAGTTTAAACTTTGCTTGTTTTTGTAACTTAGAGATTTTTCTTCTAACTTTGCCGATACCATTAGTGCACTTGTGTCTTCCCAATATTCTCGCCTTCAATTGGATCTTGATAAGGGAATGTCCAAGTTTTTATCGTGTAAAGCTAAGTTAAAGGAAGTACTTTCACTCGATTTCCATGTGAATAGTTCTTATGCATAAGGGTTATGCTTGCCTATGATCCATCGTGAGGCTACATCTTCAAGAAATTAGAGATTAGTGGAAGTACTTAGTAGAACGTTAGCCATGCGTTTTTACCATCTAGAAAAGTCACTTTTACAAACCACCAAGTCATTCTAAAATAATTTTTGAAACCAACTTATTTTCATTTTCAAATTCTTTATTTGAAACAAAGAACTTTCTCTTTTCTTGAACAACGAAGCCGCATCAAGCTTTTATCACTCTCCCTCCTTGTGGATTCG